>OZ026609.1:20325776-20385776 GCA_964020085.1 Micromussa lordhowensis | reverse complement strand
GCAAAACTTAAAACTCTATATACAATTCGGCTAAGCAACACTAAACAATGTCAATGGCTCCTTCGGCAGCTGCGATTTCAATATCACAGTTGTTGTAGTCAAATGCAGTACGGCGCTTCACCCGCGATTCTCGAAGGCAAACCAGGGCCGATCTAAGGAGCACAAAGGATGTCCTTGCATGAATCCAGGAAATTGTTTACGAGCAATCTTCTCCTTTCTTGGCGGCTATCAGCTCAGCCAGTCGACTATGGTATCTTATGCATTCCTTCCCCATCCCTTCAGTAGTTGTAAAATACAAGCGGCGTGAACGAACCATGCTCAGCATCCAGCACTCTCCTCGCGTACAACCACTTCTTGTCGTTTTCATGAATGTGATAGATCTGCTGTGGCTACTGGTCCCTCTAAGACTCGGCATTAGTGTGGCAAACCCTCACATCAAAGAATGCCGAGCTCTGGGATCCCAGAAGCCATGTGCCCGAATGTCCAGTTGTGCGTCTTGTGCTCTATTGGGCCCTCTACTGAGCTGTTCTTCAGTGATGTCTTGGAGAACTGGCTCGACCTCGACATTGCTACACACCATACTCAAAAGATCGGACTCAAGGTCTCTCAACTTGTTATGATGTGGAATAAAAAAACCCCTCGTTTGCAAATCATTGCATGGTCCACTGTGAAGTAATAAAAATAGTAATAATAATAATAATAATAATAATAATAATAAATAATATTTTAAGAGGAGGCTTCCAATCACCTGAAGGTGGTTTTCAGGAGGGTCCTTTAAAATTTAAACATAAGACTAAGAGCTAAGACCTCAAACTAAGGCTAAAAACTAAGAACTAAGATTAAAAATACTAACTAGAGATTAAAATGGTTGGTGCTGTTTCTTTCACACATTAATGTTCATTATACAGGGCTGTCATTAAGGGGTGTAATCTGTGACACATGTCACTGCTGAGTATGCCTGATGGGCCCCTTATGTTATGGGTGATGAACTTATCTGTTGTTAATACATTTCACGCACAAAGTAATTGTTGAAGGCCAAAATGAAATTCAGGTTAAAATGGAATTCCTTTGTCTCTTAACCCTAATTATTCATGGATCATGAATTTTAGGGTTAGAAGACAAAGAAAATTGAGAATCAAACTGGGTTAAAATCATTTTAACCTGAATTTCATTTTGACCTACAACATAACCATTACAGGTGTGAAGATGAAGAGAACAGGTGAACCCAACCTTTATGACAACCTTGAAATGTTCACTTGCACTTACAAACTGCCACACCTTGACTATGGGACCATAATAATTATACCTCATCTTTGTTTGTACAGACATTGTTGTGCATTCAGGCCAGTCAGCTTGCAGAGACATCGCTCTCAGTGCCAAAATCTCATCAGGTGATTGTTACTTTGTTGTGCACAAATCAAAGTTAATGTTGTCACCAATGCATTTTTAAAGTGCCCATGTTGTCAATTTTTTTATTTTCTTATCTGATTCTATATATCACCCAATGAACTTCTGCGAAAGAAAAATTCGATTTGGAAAAATGCAATCTTTTTAAGAAGTTTTAAAATCGTTCAAATTTGCCGCCATTTTGGTCGACCATTCGTGACGTAGATTAAGGAACACGTGACTTCAGGCTCTACTCATCTCGCTTGTTTTATCTCTGTAAATGTAAGTTAGTGGCTCATACAAAATGAGCCCGGGCCCCCACCTTATTTTGGGTAAAAAAAAAAATTTGCAGAGGTAGAACAAGTGAGATAAGTCAAGCCTGAACTCACACGTTCCTGAATCTACGTCACAATTCTGAGCATGTCGATGCTGTGATCAGCGGCACGGGTCGACCGCAAGAAAATAGGATTTTCAGGTTTTTAAAACTTCATAAAAAAATCGCTTTTTATCCAAATCGAAAAATTTTTTCGCAGAAGTTCATTGCATGAAACAAAGAATCAGATGGGAAAATAAAAATTTTGATGACACGGGCACTTTAAAATGTCAAACTAAGCTTTGCATACCAGCTTTCAATGTTAGTGAAGAATTTTGAAATGAATTTGAAAGGAGTTTTAGATCAAAATGATTCAAACTAGTTTGTATTTCCTTTGTCTTAGGATTATGGTGACAAAAAATCAAAAACTTTTTTACTGTAACAGTATTGATCTTCTAGCCAGCCATCAGGTCTTCTTATGGAGACACTATATACAATAAATCTTAATATATATGTAATAAGAAAGATACAAAGCAATAACAGTTTCAAACTATTCCAACCTCAGTTAGCAGTTGAAATATTTTATTGTTTTTGATTGGTGATTTCTCAACAGAAGACTGAATCTAGCATTATCCAGACATTTGTACTTCCTCCTGGAGAAAGACTCATTGCCATGTTTCAACACTCAGAAGCAGTGGACAGCATCATCATGGAAGACACTCCTGATCGTTCTCAAACTCCGACCAGTTCTAGAGTGTCAAACACTGTTGATGGTATGATCCTCGTCACCACATCTGGTGTATTCCAGTGCCAGCCAAGAACATCACCTGAGAAACTGTTTCTAGAGCTTGCTGTCAATAGCTCAGACACGTCAGCTGCAGACGTGCTAGCCATCACTTCTGGCCTTGATGTGAATAAATTATATGAGGTGCATAATAGCCCGTTTCACAGTTAACTTTTCTAATTTGCATTACAGTAGAATCCAACATGTATGTGAGGATAATTTGGGTAATTTAGTAGTTTCTGCCTGAAGTTTTTTCTTTGCCCTATGCTTGTGGTAACATTTCATCTTTTTTTTTAATCACCATTCTGCAAATTTACCATCTTTCATTACTTACGCCATGGCGCTTTTGACATTGCTTATCCTAGTAAAGTGGCTCACCAAGAGTCTCTCTGTAGCTCAGTGGTTAGAGCACCCCAAAACTAGGTTTGAAAATCAAGTGTTATTAAAAATGATTACATAATTATATTGACTTTATTTCAGATGGCTGGTGATGAAGCATTGACTAATGAACGATATGAACATGCGCTGGAATTGTATCATTTATCCAAGGTACATGTAACTTGTAATTTAATTGTCAATCCACAAAACAGGCTAAATTGATGTGTTATGTTGAAACTACCGGTATGTTACTTATCTTTGCAATACTTATATTTTGTGATTTACACGATTTTCAAAGAATTGCAAATTAAAGACCTGCAAAACAAGGTTTTCACAAAAAATTAACTGTGCATGAGAAATTTAATACCCTGCTATATAATTCTTCAATCAACATCAACGTCAGTTTACTACATAATCATCTTTTCCATGTTCTCTATTTAATTTTCGGCATTCAAACTCTCTTTGTCTGAATCAACATCATCTTGTAAGATATCCATGGTGTAGTTGTCAAGCAATCCATTCCTATCACGCTCCTTGTAACTCTTCACTACAAGCTGTTTATACTTGTTAATGATAATAATAATGATGATAATAATAATAACTTTATTAATGTGTCAATCGTTCTAGTTTTTACAAGTAAAAACTAATTGGGGACACCTACTTAAAAACTATTAATTTTAAACTAAGCTAAAAACTATGTACAAACAATATAAAATTAAAAAAAAACTAAGTTTTACATAACTTGCAGTTTTCACAGTTATTTTTCGACATAACATTGGATAGGTCCCTGACTTGATTTTTAAATGCAGTTAGAGAGTCAGCCATTTTAATTGATTTATGGAGCTTCGACCAAATGTAAGGTCCCATGTACCTTAAGTAGGGTCTTCCGTATGTAACAGTGTTACATCTTGGTAAGGAAAAATCTTCTGTATTCCTGAGATTGTACCTACTCATGTCGCAACTAAAAAGGTCGAAAATGTATGATGGAACTAAATTAGCCTTAACTTTATACATAAATATGGCCATGTCCTGGAGCCTGCGATTACATAATGTTGGAAGTCTTGCTTGGAAGTCCTTGATGTGGACTTCATTTGTGCTAATTTAGAACCTAACCTTTTGTTTATGAAGATCAGTGTTTTGACAATTTTCACAAAATTTAGTTCCTTTTAACATACTTTTTCAAATGGCAAAATCATTTCCTGCGAAATATGCCAGTACCAAAAAAAAGTAACATTAAGGTACTCTCTGATAAGAAGGAACCATTGATTGAGAGACATTTTATAACCTTTTTTACCCATTAATTCTTGTTACATGACTGTAAATTTTCAACACCATTAAGAACTGGTAGACTAAAGCAGTTGTTTTTGTTTTGATATGCAGTGCTCATTTGAGAGACGTGTTGCCCAATTTGCTAAACATGGAAGGGTGGCTGATATTCTAGCCTATCTTCGACAGGTATTTGAATGTTGGGCTGTTTATTACTTTTTAACATTGTTACAATTGGACCATTAATGATTGTGTGCTATTCTTTCCATTGATTTTTCAAGGCATTGAGCAAATATGGTGATGTGCACACTGCTGAAAGGAAACAGTTGTCCAATCTTACTCTGTTTTGCTTTATACAACAGGTCAGTTAAGCCTTAACACCACTGAGTACACAGAAATAATATATACAGTAATATAAACTATCCAAACCAACTCTTAAACACACCTTATAGAAAAAATTTATTTCCTTAACTGCGCTGACAAATACACTTTCCTGTTTATGTTTCTATAGCATAATTTAAATATAATTTCAATACATGCTTGAAGAGAATTTTTTTTTATATTTTTCACGATGAACATTTTCAACTATCTTATGTTTACAGGTTTTGGAGAGCAGTGGGAATCCTATCCAACAACAAGCACTCTCTGAGGCATTTAGGTAAAAGCTTCTTTCAACTGACAACAAAACTGCATAAATATTTTACTATGAATTAGCAGAGATGTGAACCCAAAAAAGTCAAGATCAAGGAGATCACCAATTTTACCTTCTCGACCCCAAAAAGACGGCATTAAAAGCAGAGCTTTGGTGATTCAAAGTCAAAAATGCATCATGTATTCCAACCCCCCTTCCCTCCCCAAAAAAGTGCCAAAAATCAGCCATAATAGGTGAAAAATGTACCTTTAATACTTGCTTTCTTTCGTATCTGGGAGATTTGGTGACCTGTGCAGGAGACCTGAAGATTTGATCTGTATCTAGGAGACTCAATAATTCACGAGAGTTGGCATAGATTTATTAGGTTACTTAGGAACTGAGTAAACTCATTTAAGATTGTGCTTTTTGTCTTCTGTCAGCCAATTCCTGAATGATAATTTTGATTATGATGAGGTGACTGCTTTGGAACAACTATCAGCATATGGTCTTAAAAGCTTGATGTTTGATGTCGCCAAGGTAAATATCCTCTGCCAAGCAATAATTTACAGAAGGATAAAATTCTGCATTTTGCCTAGGATGTACATCATTATCACATCTACATCTACATTTATTAATTGACAACGCTTTCGCATCAAGTCAATATAAATAATAATAATAATAAAAACTTGCAAAATTATGTACAGTAATATATTAGAATTTCAAATGATAAAATTATTTCTTGATAAATAAGAAAAATACAAAATAACAACAATAACAACAATACCAATAATAAAATGAAATAAATTACAGCAGTCAATTGTTTCTAATAACTGAGAAACAGTGATCTTTAAATGATGAAAAATCCACACTGGCACGAATGCCGCTTGGTAGGGAGTTCCAGTCTCTTATTGTCCTTGGATAAAAACTATAAAAATAATAATCATGATTGCAATTGGCTTGAATAAATGAATCATTAGAAAAGATCTAGTAAAACGTTGTTTGGGTGAAAAATAATCAGGTATAGGCAATGCAACAGAGTTGTTAAGTGCTAAATAAAATATATTCAATCGGTGGGCTTTACGTCTATCCTCTAAAAGTTCTAAATCTAATGACTGTAGCATTTCTGTAACGGAAGAAGTTCTCTTATAATCTCTTTTGATAAATCTGGCCACACGCCGCTGGACTGCTTCAATTGAATCCATGTGTTCTTGTCTGTATGGATCCCGCACAGCAGTAGCATACTCCAAATTTGGTCTCACAATGGTTACATAAGCTGAACGCTTTGTTCTTTCAGAACAAGCGTAAAGGTTGCGTCTTACAAAACCAAGTCATTCATGTGCAAGTAATCTATGCAAAATTGATCGTGTTGCCCTATGTTTGGAGACAAGTTTATGGTTGTCAAGGTTTTTCGGTCATAAAATATGTTATTCGAATGGAGGCTTGATATGGCCATAATTATTCTCACAAGGAACAGGTCTTTACAAGCATGTACAGCAGCCTTCTTTGTCATATTCTTTTCACTCATATTTGTAGTTGTGTTAATTTTGCATACTAAGAACTATAAAGAACACAATGTACAAGACTAAGTTATATAGGTTAAGCAAACTGCTGATTGAAGTAAAGTTAAAAAGTCCCAACAAGAACTTGTTATTTGACAGGCAAGAGGCTTAATGCCTAAGACCCTGGAGATGTTAGCACAGAAAGGCCAGTTTCACCTCTCATCCGAGCTTCAGGCAAAGTTGGCAGCAAGAGGATTCACAGATATCATCAGTAGAAGTGCCAATGGTGAGAGAGAACTGCTAAATTGCCAAAACATTTACCTGTAATTGATACACTCCTTCTTTTCCATGCTTTTAGAAACAGTTTCAAGTGCATCTGAAATAGTGCAAATTTGTAACCCTAACATGGTCTTACGAATCATTCTTTTATTAGTCCCAGCCATATTATATTGCCAAATTTATGAACAAACTTTGAAATTATTTTCATAATTTGTCTCATTAAAGAAAGTCAAAATTCCTGTCCACCACCTCATTCCATTTTTGTGTCTGGGAGGTGGAGATGGATAATTTGCTGAACTACTGTTGAACTGTTAGTTTTTCATCAAAAGCAAAGGCTGCATTTAAAGTTATATCATTTATACTGCTTTAGTTGCCTTAACACCTGGCTGGTTTGACTCTGCAACTAAATTGCCCTCTTCACTTGTTCTTTAAATAAATAATTTACTGGCCATAATTAGTAATTAATTATATAGATAATTACAATTAGAATTATTTAATCACTGTATGTAAATTGTAGGTGCTTTTATACAGTGTATGGATCCCCAAGAAGCTGTCATCTTTTTGTTGTCAAAGGTAAGAGGGAGTACTTGGATTTACATTAATTAATCTGCCCCATGCCATGCTGTATGAAAGCAGGACATTTTGGACTTGATTGTTATGATATTTTGCAGCCCGAGACTATCCTTAGTCACATGAAATTCCTTCTGTCTCGCCTTACATCATTGAATGAAGAAAGCTTGGTACACATTGCTCGTGTTCTGGACCCATCACGTCCATCATTCAGATCTTTGGCGAGTAAAGTCAGACCTCCAAGGCAGAGGTAACACTTGGTAATAAATGCTTACTTACTGGATAGGATATGATTTATCAGACATAATAAATAGGGATGCAGACTGGCAATAAAAGCAAAGTTTATGACAGTACATGTATGCAATGGTTTTGATAGTTTGGAGGAGAGGAGCATTACATCACAACATTAATAATGGATGCGTAGGAGTCTTCATATATAACTTGAAGAGGTTAAAATTAATGTGTGTCTTAGATCTTAACTAACTGGAACCTGTGGCAAAGGGAAGGTAATGGTGATGATGTTCATGGTGGTCATAACAAGAAAAATAGTGATCAATAATCATGGTAATTGTTCTTGTAGTAGAGACCTTTAAATCAGAGAACAAGTCTGTACAAGAGTTAGTTCATACCAGTGCTCATGCATTTCACACCAATGTTATAATAGTCTCCTATTCAACTAGTCAACAACAAGGGTAAGTGTGGACTCTGCAAGCTTAGCTGAATTGGAGTTTGAAGGTCATACTCATACTTTGTCTCTTACTTGTATTTCCTAGAGGTTCCTAGAGGTGATTATAATAGCAATATTTATTCATACCAATTAATAATTATTATTAATTAGTAGGTTATTACCTAAAAGATTATTTTTTTTTCTTTTAGGACTGCTTCTGGTAGCTCAATAAGTTCTCTGATTTCCATGGAAAGTACAATCAGCTTTGGACATGTTAGTCGGAATTTGCTCCATTTTTAATAATAATAATAATAATAATAATAATAATAATAATTATAATAATAATAATAACAGCATAATAATAAAAACAGCATTCAAAACAGCAACAATAGGACTTGATCATTATCTTAAGCACAAAGAAGGGTGTTATCCAAAGCAGCTGCTTGAACATGATCGATCCAAAGCCACAAAATAATTCAATAACCAAGAATGCCACTAAGTTCAAAAGGGAAATAACAATGCCAGAGTTTGAGAATAGAGAAGATAAGTCAGCCTCGGAAAATGCTAAGGCCCTGAAACACATATTCCAGTCCAGGATGAAATCAATGAAAGAAGAAAAGTGGAAAGACAAAGCTTTGCATGGCCAGTATCCCAAGATACTAGAGAAGCCACATGTAGACATAATCACCACCAACAAATGGTTGTCAAGCAATCTGAAAAGAGAAACAGAGGGACTACTTGTGGCAACTCAAGATCAGGCAATAAACACCAGAAATTACCAGAAAGTAATATGTGGTCACCAAGTGGAAAGCAAATGCAGAATGTGTTCGCAACATGAAGAGACAGTGGACCATATTGTATCTGGATGTGAGGTCTTAACCAAAACAGAGTACATCTCCAGGCACAATAATGCTGCAGCATATCTCCATTGGAGTATCTGTAAAGATCATGATCTCAAGATCACAGATAAATGGTACCAACACACACCAGAGACTGTTATACACAATAAAGACGACAACCTCACCATCATGTGGGACATGCCAGTCAATACTGATAGAACTTTAACAGCGAACAGACCTGACATCATTGTTAAAGATTCAGTGAATTCCACCTGCAAGCTGATTGATATGACTGTCCCATCAGATAGAAACATAGCACTGAAGGAAATCGAAAAGAAAAGCAAGTACAAAGACCTAGAACTAGAAATACAGAGAATGTGGCATATGAAAACAATAGTGATCCCTGTAGTTGTTGGTGCGCTTGGAACAGTAAAGAAGGGGATGATAGAAAACATCGAGAAAGTATCCAAGAGAGCTAATGTGACAGAAATCCAAAAGATCTGCATGTTGGGATCTGCACGAATCCTCAGAAAGGTGCTTAGTATTTGAACAGAAAGACTGACTTGGGTGACTGATGCCCTAGGTGCATGGTTTGCACCCGGCTGACGCACATAAAGAACACCAGCAGAGACTGTGATTTTAGAGTTAAAATAATAATAATAATAAGTAATAGTAATTGGACCGAGTGGAGTACAATTCATGGAGTCATCGAGCAAGTAATTTCCAAATCGGACAAGCGCAAGGCCGATTTGAAATTATGAGCACATTTACTCCCTGAATTGTACGACACGAGGTCCAATTACTAATTAATCGTATCTATAACATATTTCTAAATTAAAAATGTCCTTTGAGAACTTCTTTTGAGCGAAAATGTCTGTAGCGCTTTTCCTAAGATTTGAAAACTGTAGAAAACTTTGCTTAAAGCGTGTGTAGTTGACATGAAAATCACATGGGTATCCAATTACAGGTGTCCAATTACAAAAAGTTCAAATCGGAGACCTGTAATTGGATACCCACGTGATCGCGCGCTGATTATGTGACAAATAGGCGTGCAGAGAACCAATCACAATCGAGAATTTTGTTATAGATACGATAATAATAATAATAATAACAACCTTTTTTGAGGAAGCTCCTGTCACAATGCGCGGTTTTCAGAGAGGTCCTCATGGTCATTAGAGAGGTACTCATCCCCTAAAGTAAAAGAGATCAGTCACCTCCATTCATTAGATAGTTCATGATTTAGCATTTCCTATTTTGATGACTATTCTTTGTTTGATCACAGGAGGATAATATCAAACAGCCTACTCTACAAGATCTGATTGAACTGTTTTTATGCTCTATTTTGGTGCTAAATCATCTCAGAGATGACAAGCTGGATGCCATGACAAGGTGTGGTTGTAGTTCTTCCTTTAATTGCAAAGAATGATCAAGATGGAATTTCTCCTTATACATGTGCATGTAAGATCACTGCATTGGTTTGCAGGCCAGTAATGAGAATGAAGCAAATCATCGACTACTGCAAAGTAACATATAGCTGCCATGACAAGGTCAACCTAGAGAATCCAACAGACTTATACGACTAGTTAGATAATTTGGTTTTATCAACTGAGTTCACTTGATAATGTGAATTGGCCACCGTAAAGAGATTTGAAAGGACCACAGTTTCTTTAGAAACTTACCCCCTTTATTTGTACGACTAATAGATCACTTGCTTTTCTAGAGTTTCAGCAATCAAATGTGTTTGTGGAGGACATCAAGATTTAGAAAATAGTTATGGAAGAAAGAGGGTAAATTTAATTTTTAATAATAATTATTATGCTGTCAACAAGGTTAGTGGTAATTAATACCAGAATAGTGTGCCATTTGAAGAATTTTAACCATTTATGTGAGGACTGGCCCATACAAGTTGAAAGAAACAAGTTAACCTGTGTGGCCAAAGTCAGATACCTCTTGAAGAGTTTATACTCAGTAGTTATTTCTGTGGCATGAAGTAACTAAGATCATTCCTTCCTCTCCTGGATGGGTAAGCAATATGGCTGCTCCTCTCACCTTGCACTGTAGTAGTTGACTTGAGTATTTTTTCCATGAACTATGACTCCAGCCTACATCCAAACTTTGACCACTTGATGTGGACTTCAACATTATTAGGCCACTTTGTCTTGCACTCTATAGTTGTATGACACAGCCAGTAGTAATTACTGCTAAGTTTCTTAAGATCTGTATGTTTTGACCTTCTCTAAATTGAAGGTCAGTGAAAGTGCATATCTATATGAAAACTGGCTGATGGGCTGTTGTTGTATTTGACCATGACAGGAAGGTACAGTGGAGTTCCTGTGCAGGCCAGTTAGGCTTTCCTGTGGTCAACAGCACACAGCTGTTGTTAGTTCATCAGGGGATGTTTACACATGGGGACGCTCTCAGAAAGGAAGGTAAATAATTACCGTAAACACCGTACCGGGGGATAAGCCACACTTTTTTAATCAAAAATTTTCTTAAAAATCGGGGATGTAGCTTTTCTGTGAGAACATCTGGACAAGGAGCCATAAATTTGCATTAATTAACACTTTTCATCGAATGTTTATAAGTTTGCATAGCAAACTAATAAGAGCTTTATAAAATTAACAATATCAGAGTACTCATCAATCATTGCTTTTTTAAGTTTGGTGGCTCCTTTAAGAGCCTTTTTTGTTCATAAAAATACATGTAAGCTTAATGTCCCATTCTGCCACAAAGCCGTTTTCATTAAGCTGTGCTCAAAGAAAGCTTCAAAAGCTTTTTGTGTCCAGTGCAAATTCTATTGGAAAACTGGCAGGAATGAAAAAAATACCAGAGGACAAAGTCGGTAGACATGATGTCCACACAATTGCAGAACAAAAATTGTAGTTAAGGGGGTCCAGTTTGAAGTATTTTCTGTTTTTAATGTTGGTGAGTTTACGTGGGTTTTCATTTAATGAATCATGAAACGAACATGAAAAGAACCTTTCGTAAGACTCCACTTGTGAATTATTTTGATTCCTCTCCAAAACCCTTTTCTGAAATTTGAGTTGCCAAACTTGGGGTGCGGCTTATCTGCGAGTGTGGCTTATATGTCGGTGTTTACAGTTTGCTGTAAGTAACAACAAACAACATAATTATGTTATGTTAAATTGATTTTTAAAATGCTTTACTTTGACTGGGAGTCCAGTTGTCCTCCTCCTCCTTCTCCTCTCCCTCCTCATCTTCCTCGTCTTCCGTCTCCTCTTCCTTCTCCTCTCACTCGTCATCTTCCTCCTCCTCCTTCTCCTCTCTCTTGTCCTCTTCCTCCTCCTCCTTCTCCTTTCCCTCGTCATCTTCCTCCTCCTCCTCCTCCTCCTCCTCCTCCTCCTCCTCCTCCTCCTCCTCCTCCTCCTCCTCCTTCTCCTTCTCCTCTCCCTCATTTTCGTCCTCCTCCTCCTTCACCTTTCCCTCGTCATCTTCCTCCTCCTCCTTCTCCTTTCCCTCGTCATCTTCCTCCTCCTCCTCCTCCTCCTCCTCCTCCTCCTCCTCCTTCTCCTCTCCCTCATTTTCGTCCTCCTCCTCCTTCACCTTTCCCTCGTCATCTTCCTCCTCCTCCTTCACCTCTCCCTCGTCGTCTTCCTCCTCCTTCTCCTTCACCTCCTGGTGTAGAGCAAGAGATGAGGGTCCAGAAAATGGCTGGAAATCAATTGTTGTTAATGTGTGAACATCAGGATTTCAATTTGAAGTACAGATTGTTTGTATGATCATGAACAAAATTTCAAAATGATCGTTTCCCAAGCTTCCTGGTTCCTTAGCAGATAATAGCTACGACGGTGTTATTAATTGATCTCTGTGTTTCTTTCTGTACGATCCATTCTCGACATGACAAATATAATTTAATAAAACTGCAAGGTGTTTTTTGACTAAAAAGTAGACAATCTTCAATCACACTTGAAAAACACACTGTCATGAACCACGGAACACTCAAGCAATGGCCTTCACGGTTTGTTCCTTTCTAATTTTCCTAAGAAATCAGCGCACTATCGCGCTGTGAAAATATCAAGTCAGGCCTCGTGCTCAGTAGAAAGATGTCAAACACTCACCAAAGCCGATATTGTTTTGACCGTTTATGCATGAACTTTATTGTCGTACTGGTCCCTTTAGTTACAAAACGAATCTAAGATTCCCCCGCTAAATCCATGAAATACATGTTTTCCGACAAAATGAGTAGAGGTTTACATTAAAAGTCAGTTACATGATTTTAGATTCGAGTTTCCGTCAAAACCTCGAGATTCAAATCTTCCGTCTATTAATTAATAGTTGTATGACCTGCAAGCTTGCAGTGTCGTTCAATGAATTATGTGTAATATGTTATAAGCAACACAAACTTCTACTATTAAGGCGGAAGACGTGGTTCTCAAGGATTTGACGGGAATATGAATAAACGATGATTTACTTCTCATGTTTACTGTAAGTATATTATTGAATTTATTTCATATGTATCTACTTACAGTAATATAAGTCAGTAACATGATTATAGATTCATGTCCCCGTTAAATCCTTGAAATCCTAATCTTCCGCCTATGTATTAAAAGTTTGTGCGACCTGCAAACTTGCAGTGTCGTTCAATGAATTATGTGTAATATATTATCAGCACAAACTTCTACTATTAAGGCGGAAGACGTGGTTCTCAAGGATTTGACGGGAATATGAATAAACGATGATTTACTTCTCATGTTTACTGTAAGTATATTATTGAATTTATTTCATATGTATCTACTTACAGTAATATAAGTCAGTAACATGATTATAGATTCATGTCCCCGTTAAATCCTTGAAATCCTAATCTTCCGCCTATATATTAAAAGTTTGTGCGACCTGCAAACTGGCAGTGTCGTTCAATGAATTATGTGTAATATTTATAAGCAACACAAACCTCTACTATTTAGGCGGAAGACGTGGTTCTTAAGGATTTGACGGGAATATGAATAAACAATGTTTTACTTCTCATGTTTGCTGTAAGCATATTATTGAATTTATTTCATATGTATGTACTTACAGTAATATAAGTCAGTAACATGACTATAGATTCATGTCCCCGTTAAATCCTTGAAATCCTAACCTCCCGCCTGTATATTGAAAGTTTGTGCGATCTGCAAGTTTGCAGTGTCATTCAATGAATTATGTGTAATATTTTATAAGCAACACAAACCTTTACTATTAAGGCGGATTAAGACGTGCTTCTCAAGGATTTGACGGGAAGATGATTAGACAAAGATTAGATTTAACCCAACATACAATTGTGTAACTACTGACATGGATTGTACAAGACAATGTATGCAATGTCAAGTTAATTGGGTTGTCGCAGCCTCATCAGCGCTGCTTTGTATCTAATTGTTTTTTATCTCTTCTGGTAACATAATCAAGGAAGATGCGATATTTGCGGGTAGTTTTCACGTGTAATTATCACGTCCACCTTTTCACAAGTTTGCACATACATTTGGAAGCATTTTAATAAAAAAAAGAGAGAAGCATCGAGAAGCATAATACAACACGCAAAATCTAGAAGCTGTGAAAATTAACAATTACTATGGGACAAATCAACACCGAAATCTGCCTGCTTAAGAAAATTACTGCGACTCGTGAATTCATAGTGGAATAAACAGTACGTCAGGACTTCTAAATCAGAGAAGGTGTTTAAGACAGAAAAACAGTCCTTTTAAGGCAGAAATATGCATTACTTCGTGAAATTTATATATTCATAGCCACTTAGCAAGTACTAGTTGTCTATATAAGAAGCAAGCTTGGGCTTCATCTCTGTCCACTGCCAATCTGTTGAGGATGCGGCGAGCACAACAGCCAAGTAAACAGTTAAACAGCGAGGCCATTCGAGGAGCCGCCTTATGTTACATGAGTCCCGTTGTTGCCGGTCAGTGCAGCGTTATAAGCGCAAAATGCGTATTTAACGTGAAGGAAAAAGACCTTCTCGCATCTTGGAATTGCATCTGCCACAAGCGGGACTTGTGCGATAGGGAAATCTCAGGTTCGTCTCAGCTCCTGGTTGCTTTTCTCTTCAAACGAAGCTTTATGACCTTGAAAAACAATTTTGATTGAATTTTCTCAGGTATACCAAATGCGGCATTTTTCTTCAGCGCCATTGCCACACAAGAGAAAAAGAAAGGAAGTATAGAAGAAAGTGATGAAAGCGATGACGATGGAGAAAGTAGTCCTGTACCGAGCACACAATCTGAGCAAATGGTTAATGGCAACCCAACACTTGTCAACAAATCGCTTTGGCCTGCAATAAACTATTGGTTAGCCCTGACCACACCTAATGGCGCTCCGGCAAATCCTCTCATCGTCCACAGGGCACTGCTAAAATGTGGAGTTGCAGTCACAGCTGATCAGGTATCATGTGTATGAACGATAAATGCAATGACACACACCTGACATGCACAATTTAAGCACGATACTCATAATTTCCTTTTTTTCAGGTACAGTTTCAAGACGGAAAAGTGTGCATGGCTATCAAGGAACTCTACAAAACGTTAAAAGACCACAAGAACCCCTTTATGCAGGAACTTGTAACAACGTCCTACCAGTGCAGCTTTCATGAAGAGTACCGAAGTCTTAGAGGCCTGCCTCCTCTGTCTTCTCAAGAGCTAGAGGACTGCGGAAGAGAAAACGTCGTGCGCGTTACACTCATCAACCCTAGCTTCCAGCAATCTCTGACAAAGGCACTAGAGAAGATGATTGAAGCCAAACTACAGATCGACAAGTTTGGTTTCAACAGCTCCAATACAACGAAGATGACGGGTGAGAAAAGACTATCTGACAAGCTGACCATCTTAGTAAACGACATAACAATCGCAATGCAGCAACTCGAATATGCCAGTTACCGAGGCAAGATCTACAAGCGTGACCCAAAAGCAAAGTACACCTACTCATTTAAGTGCGAGGCCAGACCATTCATCAACACTATCGCGACGAACGAGCACTTCAAGTCGAGACTCATCCGAGAGATGAAAAAGGTGATTGAGCTGCTATCAGATCCTCATTGTGAGCTGTTCCAACCTTTGATGATCGACTACGATCTCATTGAAGTTAATGGTGGTATTTGCTGGTCCATAAAGAAGCGTGCGTTTGTACAAGGTGCAATTAACGCTAACAACATTGGAAAAATATCGCCCAGGGCGTTTTGCGCGTACGATTCCACAAAGGATCCAGATCCTAAGTATTTCAAAGAGATCTTGGAAAACAGTTTGTCCCCAGACGAGGTGGCCCACTTTTGTGACGATTTTCTGAAGCTTTTGAACTATAACAAGAAGCAGCACAAAGACAAGGTACCGTGCCTTGTGGGCGAAGCAAACAGTGGCAAGACAAGTTTGTTTTTTCCGATCCAGGGATTGATACACCACAGCAATATCGCAACAGTGACCAAACAAAGAGCCTTTAATAAAGCGATGATCACGCCATTTACTGAAGTGATCTTCATTGATGAAGCCAGTGAGAGCGCCCTGGACATTGCGGATTGGAAGGTCTTGACGCAGGGAGGATACTCTGCGCATGATGTTAAGTACCAGACCGCAAAGGCCTTTCTCAACAAGTGCCCAATGATAATCACCGCCCAGCATAAGCTGCAGTTTGGTCCAACACACCAACCAGCAATGGAGAAACGACTGCGCACTTATGTATTCAAGACCCTTCCAAACCCTAAGAAGAGCGCCGCAGCATGGCTGAAGAAACATGCAATGGATTGCGTGGTTTGGGCCACGGAGAAGGCAAAAAATTGTCAAGGCGACAGTGAGAGCGATGAAAATAACGAAGACGACACAGACAGTGAAGATGAAGAAGGATTCCTGCAAGACAAGGAAAAAGAGGAACTCAGATCTATCACGCTGGCCAGTTCCCTCGTCGAGGAGACCACTTCTAGCTCAGTCACGAATGTTTCACAAGACAGTGAAAGTGTTTCCATGTCCGACGACGTCTTGGATGCATTGAATGATTTTGTGGGCCGATCATATCCGGGCAGTTTACAACGCAGACAGCGTGAACACATACTCAAAGAAGAACAGAGGAAACGAGCCACACGAGAAGACAGAAGACGACAGCAGCACGAAATGAAAAAACAAGCCTTGCTAGACAAGGGAATAAGTGTGGAGAGCGTGGAGATGTTGCCACTTGATCCATATCAAGAGATGCCAAGCCCACTTCAGAGGGAAGTAGACAACTACTGCAGAGATAAGAGAGCGAGAGAAGAAGAACAGTGCCGCGAGAAGGCAGCTCGAGTGTTTGAAGGTTCCTGGCTGCTGACGACCGAGCGAGAGTTCCACGATTGCGTTAGGCTTCTTAATGGCAACCTAGATAAGAACAGGAGAGCGTCTATTAATGCCCACCTCGAAGTGCTGCAGGACAAGCTCAAAAACCACCACAGTAACCTCGGCACCCTCGGTTCTAAGGAAGCGTTGGCCGAACGGAAGCGAGTTTGCAGAATGCTTGGCCTTCTCACAGAAGAAGACGAAAACCTGGTGAAAAGCTTAACGGAGCCCCTCCCGCTTGCGACAGTGGAAAATAACTACGGCGAGGAAGAAAGAGAGGACGAAGAACAAGATTTGTTCATAACGCCAAGAACGCCATCTTACGTTCCACGCCTACACGAAGTAGATCAGTACTGGCCACAATCCCCGTGCTCCATCACAACATCTCCAGCACCTGACGCTACTCTCGTTCCGAGCAGTGCACTATCGCCTGCGCAGGCTGCCCTTGCAAACGTCAACGACCTTGTCGTCTCAGAGGAGCTGCTTCGGACCTGTACCACGAAGAAGCGCAAAGATCGTCCGCTCAGCCAAGTTGTGGCCAAGAGAAGAAAGCCGAATACGCTCCTCGACTACTTTAGCACTAGCCAAAAGTGAAGCTGAGCAGGCCACACTCAAACTATCACTTAATTCGTGATCACTTAATATATTACGTTAATTAAACCCATGCTTTGTAAGAGTAAAATCATTAAAGTTTTGTGGCAGTTCAAGTTAATGAAGAGCAATTATTTTGCTTCAGTGACTGTTGCTGGGTTTTACTTTAACGACAACGCAAGATAAGCTTACGAGTAGCAGATCTGCCAAAAACAACATATTATTGATGTCATGTAGGCGGTTTTTCGCGAGTATATGACCCTCTGCTGTCAAGCGAGCGGCATTTTCATTCCAGCCCTTTTCTTTAGGGAGTTCGCTGTTCTTCCGTCTTGAAATTGGAAATCGTCATCTCTCAAAATAGCAGTCCACTGTCCAAACCCGTGCTTAGTTATCCCTTCCTTTAGAAAATCGTCCTCTTGTTTTGTGAATTTCAAAACATGACGAGTGTTCCTCTGAGAGCGCTCGGTTCTTTTAGGCATGGCATCCTTTTTGGGGGAAAGGCTGATATTTTGCACTCCTTCAACTGAAGGCCCGGCGTCAGAAGTTGAATATCCGAGTCTTGCGTGGACGTCCTCGTCCACTTCTGAACCCTTGGCACCTTGAAGTTTTTGGAGGCACTCGTGACCCTTCAAAGCAACTTCTCTGGACCGTTGCTTTTGATAGTGAACTTTAGCAACAGCAGAGCTGTGTTTTTGGTCTTCCGACAAAATCCTCTGCTCCTCGCTAGTGAGCTCATTGAGGCTCTGCGTTTCAACAATTTGGCGATAACGCGTGGGATGAATGTACTTTCCAATTGCATCAAACACCAGTTTGCTCATTATCTCCCCCAATTTGCCATGTTGGCCTCCATTTCTGTTGACGAGAACGAAATCACACTGGGGTTTAAGCAAAGGTCTAACGTACGAGATGTAGCCGTTGAGCACTTGCATGTTTGCATCGGTCAGAATCAAGGAATCAAATCCATACTTTCCAGCAGTCTTGAAGGTTTTCTGATCAATAAATCCACCCTTGGCCTTAGCTGTAGCAATCATGTCCACCGTCAAATATTGATAAGTCATGGGACGCGACCCCTTCACTTTGATGAACAGATACATGGCGACAAATTTCGTGGCAAATGTCAAGTCTGAGGGGTTAACTTGAGCTGGACTCGATTTGCAAATCTTCACGGTATTTTCGTAGCGCGGCAGGTGGAATTTCACGACCTCCAACAGCTCCTCCATTGTTGCCCAGTGGCCTCTTGCTTCCAGTGTCTCAATGTCTAAATCTTGTGTCCACTGCAATCTCATCATCTTTGCAACCGTCTTTCGTGCTCTTTTGAGGTACAGCTCTGTTGCAGAGAACTTTCGAAATACTGCTTCTGATGCGCCATGAAGTTTTCTGAAGTCGATCATTTCAGAAATAGCATCTATGTAGCCCAACCGTCCACCATGACCGAGCTTGCATTCGTCTTGTAAGTAGTCGATAAACTTGAACAACAAATTTGGAGAACACAAACCAAAGTCCACCACGTCGAAACTCAACTCTTCCTCGTCTTCACAGCAAAATCTAAGAAACTTAAAGCATCTTGTAACAATCTGTTGGGCTGCGCGATCTTTCTTGTAGCCGCCACCACTTCCAGTTAACCATTTCGTAAATACTTCGCCAATGTCACACGATAATGAAAATGAAGGAAGTAATTTTCCGGCATGTTTTGTGGTCTCACTTGTTTGACCTTGACTTGTGCTCTCTATTGGAAAATTGCTTGCTACGTTTAGCGAATCTGCGATTTCTTTCGAATTGGGCTTTTCGTCAAAGTGAAAGAACCAACTGTGTTTGGTATTAACATGTTTTCTGCAGCCTCTTTGACTTTGAAATCCATCGTGGTCACACTCTTGTATTGGGCAGTGATACAAACTGTCGCTTTCATCCTTTTCTAAGTGAAGGCGTTTTGGTTTTGGTGAAGCTCCATCGACATCCGACCAATTGACTTTGCACTTCTTGCTCATTTTGTCCTTTTAAGAGCGTTTGGCTGACACAATCTCCTTTCAATCTGAACCAAAATTAAGGAGCTGATGGCTAATAAAGGAACTGCGTACCGGTATGTGTTTGTATTTGCCAAGGCATGCCCCCACTTGCCTGCCCTCATTACTATTGTGCAAAATTCATGACAGTTAGATGCTACCAAACTTGCCCAAGCAGGTCTGTGCGCGCCCTATTGCTAGCTTTATTTAAACAAGACACGTTAATTTGGGAACAATGTGTTCCATTCACAAATAGGAACTCGGAACAAAGCGATCTTCAATGACCAATTTGGGAACAATGTGTTCCATTTACAGATAGGAACTCGGAACAAAACGATCTTCAATGACCAATTTTGGAACAATGTGTTCCATTCACAGATAGGAACTCGGAACAAAACGATCTTCAATGACCAATTTTGGAACAATGTGTTCCATTCACAGATAGGAACTCGGAACAAAACGATCTTCAATGACCAATTTGGGAACAATGTGTTCCATTTACAGATAGGAACTCGGAACAAAACGATCTTCAATGACCAATTTTGGAACAATGTGTTCCATTCACAGATAGGAACTCGGAACAAAACAGTCCTAAATGACCAATTTGGGAACAATGTGTTCTATTTACAGATAGGAACTCGGAACAAAACGATCTTCAATGACCAATTTAGGAACAATGTGTTCCATTCACAAATAGGAACTCGGAACAAAACAGTCCCAAATGACCAATTTGGGAACAATGTGTTCCATTTACAGATAGGAACTCGGAACAAAACGATCTTCAATGACCAATTTTGGAACAATGTGTTCCATTCACAGATAGGAACTCGGAACAAAACAGTCCTAAATGACCAATTTAGGAACAATGTGTTCCATTCACAGATAGGAACTCGGAACAAAACAGTCCCAAATGACCAATTGGGGAACAATGTGTTCTATTTACAGATAGGAACTCGGAACAAAACAGTCCTAAGTGACCAATTTGAGAACAATATGTTCCATTTATAGTTGAGAACACGGAACTAAATGTTCCTCTTTTACACTAGAGTGAACGTTTTGTTCCTACCTTGCAAAATATCTGGCCCTCTTATGGTCAATAGGAACACAAAAATGAGGAACAGTCGATATTACAGGAACGTTCCTTTTAGAATATAGGAACAGCCAACGAAACTTAAAATCAGCGAAAAAACGAGTCAGAGACTAAAGAAAAACTCAATAAAAGCGTAAATCAAGCGCTTAGGTGAAATGAAAACAATTTTTGAAATCTGGTGAAGTTTGTTTCGCTCAAAGGCAGCAAAATGCGTTATGACCAAATTTTGGGAAACGTGGAGGATCATAATCTCTTATATTGGAATTTTTCAGTCTTAAGTTGTATTTTTCTAAGGGTTATAAATGATTGTTGTGTTTCAACAAGCTGTTGTGATGTTATAAACTGCTCATTGTTTGTTTATTCACTATAGGCTGGGTCATGGAGATATTATCGAGGAAGAAGGAAAGTCAGTTCCTTTTCAGGTAGAAATTCTCCACATGCACAGGTTTGTTTAAAGGAATACTGCCGTCAAGAATTTTGAGGACTTCTGTACACTAACAATGGCTTAGAACCTCACCAGTATGAATATTGCTCCAGACAAACGTTTTGAAGTTCTTGGGTTCAAATGATTTTAGAGAATTTTAGCATGATTTTGAAAAGATGAGAAAAACCTAGATCACGAGAACCTTATCTCAAAATGTGCTTAGCTTAAGCATGCTGTTTCTTGTAGGATTAATGTGTTGTCAGTAGCTTGTGGAATGGAACACACATTGGCATTGTGCAGTGATGGGGTAAGATTTACTCTCGTACTGTTTATTGACCCCGTTTACTACAAAGAAGGCCTGAGTTCAGAATCCTGACAAATCTTAAAGTTGAAATGTTTTGTGACTTGTTGAGAAACAAGCAGTACTACTAGTGAAGCTCAGTAGTTCACACACTAGGTTTTAATCTAAACATGTGTACACTAAATATTGCTAACCTCTAAGTGGGTGTTAATTGGTTGCATTTGACTCTGACTTTCAATCCTTTCAGGTGTACTCATGGGGATCATCTGAATATGGGCAGGTATGTACATGGCAAAAACACAGGACCATCTGTACTGTAAAGAACTGCCATGAAATGACTGACTTTGGTTATAGATAGTGGTACCATTCTTTGGAACAGTCTTGTAACTTAAGGGAAGCACTCCGAGTCCCTGAGGCATTTTAAACGCCTACTCAAAGAAGATCGATAAGTCATGGCATTCTTGCAAAGCAGCTTTTTATTTCATTTTTTTTTGCCATAGTAGGTACATGTATTTGGTATTAGCTGATGAATTTTTATAGTGGATAAATAAAGGTTATCTGTATCTATCCATCTAAATGATAGAAAGAAAGAAACTTCACACTTCTGACTAATCATTCTCATTCTCAAGCTTGGCCAGGGTGACACGCATCAACAGACAAGACCTGTCTACATCACAGAATTGTCCGACAAAAAGTGCATAGCAGTCATGTGTGGCCACTACCATTCCTTGGCCCTGTCAGCAGACCACAGGGTGTGGTCATGGGGCTGGGGTGTACATGGACAGTTAGGAGTGGGTAGTATTGAAGATGTACTTCTCCCCACACATGTGACGTCACTGGATGAGTATGAAGTCACTAAACTAGCTGCAGGATACTCACACAGTGCAATCCTAACAAGTCAGGTTTGTAGTGTAACCATTAAATGACATTAATGAACATCTAATTTCTCCTTACATTGTTAATATGCCATCATGCAGACAAGTAATGAGAATAAAGAAAATCATCAATTAGACGACATTGTTGGAACTATCATGAAACACATTTACAAGTTAGAAAATTGGTGCAAAGAGTTTATATTTTTAACATGTTGCAAGACTAAAAGCAACAAAATGATAAAAATAATACTACCTGTTTATAACTGTTCCTCAAATTGGAATTACTATTATTTTTCAGGGACAAGTTTTCACTTTTGGAGGGGGTATGTAACTTTCCAGTATAACCAGCAAAATGTATTATAATTTTGAAATCCATTCAGTGTGCTTTAAATTTACTTTTAATTAATGTCACAGTTCCTTCGGGTATTAGTAATAATAGCGACTACGGTAACAAGACAACAGAAGACACTGTTTGGCGTAATGGGGGGAACACCACTCCGCAATCGGCGTGACAGACGACTTCATAGCGTGACTAAAAGCCTAAACTTATCTCCCCAGCGCTCTTAAAGACTCGCGCTGGATCGGACAAATTGTAGGCCGGTACAAAGCAAATCAACGCGATCTAAAGCCTAACTCTCCACGGCACTACGAGCTGAACCTCCGGCCAGCATCGTGCTATAATGGAAAGAGTGTAGGCGGTAAAAACAAGCTCAAGCCTCCTTATCTCCCCAGCGCTACGAGCCGACTCCGCCGGCACGTGCTGGATCGGACAAGACTAAAGGCAGATAAAGAGCGTAACATAGCATAGCATGAAAGAAAACAAAGCTTGGGGAAGTCGCTGCGAGACTTAACCGATAGCGAATACCGAGAGGTGAACCCAAATTTTATTAAATGCAACAACAACCACCTCCAAAGGGAGGGTAGGGTGGGAATAAAAATGTTTCTAATGTAAAGGTACTCCTTACAGTAGCTAAACGAGCTTAGAGAATGGCACTTTGGACCATGCTAGGACTTTATACATAGACAGATGTCTAGAACTAAACCAATGGCGATTAATGTACCATCGAATACAAAAAGCTTGTTCAATGTTTAGCGAGACATGAATGGAGCTAGTTGTTACTTTTAGCCATACAAAACAAATGATATATGTGTAGCCGCCAGTATTGCAACATGGACACAAAAATGTCATTGTATTTACCAAACTATGAATGTGCATTCATGCCTCGAAAGCCAGAGAGTATGAATGTACATTCATGTCTCGTATGCGTTACGCAATGTAAACAAAATAACGTGACGGTAGAACTAAAGGCTTAACATGTCACGCTCCATTAACTGCGTTTTACAATGCGGTTGTAAAACTCTATTTGACAAATATTTTTAAACCTGCAGGGTGATTTTTATTATGAATTCAAAGAAGTATAAAAGAATGAATAAATAAAAATCAAACTGTTTTTAAGATTTTAAATCAAAGACAAATTTAAACCACAGCATATACATGTAGATTGTCAATCAGACTTTTGGCCTGCCTCATGTCACTTGTTTAGAGAACAAAATGCAAGCATAATGCTAGATTAAATAAACAGTAGCACATGTTCATTTCCGCTTTATTTAGGAATACCATTCAATCCAACTCAATAAAGACCTGTTTAAAGTTAGGTTCAGACTTTTCAGTCAGGTGTGTCTTTATCTGAGGTTATGATTATAGAAATAAAGTCTCAGAACAGGTATGTCAAAATTGTAATTGTTTTTTTCTAAAATAAGGGTTTTAAGAACTGATATGAGCCTCACCAACCCCCTTCTCTCCTTTTCCATCTCCTCCTGCTGTCACCCCCCCCCCCCCCCACTCCCCATGTATGGATTTGCCTCAGGTGATGATATTTCCATTGTAGCCTGCGAAATTGACAGAAATAGCTATTTCCTGTGCATGGACCAGAGACCTGGGTCCATTTTTCGGGTGGGGATTATGGGTAATTTGTCGTATGAGTAGTGAATCGTTAGGGAATTGAATCAGTCTAGGTTCATCTTTCTTCGCCTTAACCTCCGTAGGGTAGTAGCACTTGCATAGGGTCTGGAGAATATGTTCCCTCATTCCCACGGGGTTTTGGGTTTTTGCATCTGGCAGGTGCCTAGAATAGCTTTCCTGTAATAAGGTGTTAGTAGATCTGTACCATCAAGTATGCAAATAAAAGTGATCAATGTTGGTGGAAGTGCCAAAATCATAACAAATGTCCAGACGTTTCGGGACCGTGCCCTTCATCAGTGGAATGTTCGTTATGAGTTGCGCCACGATTCCAGGTGTTGAATTTAAAATTTGAAAGTTGCGTTTTGCAAATATATTGTTATGTGAGAGCAGAGATTGTATGCATATGGCAAACAAAATAAACCAGCTTGTGGCACTTGCTGTCCTACATGCCCAAGTATCTACACAGTTGTGATGTGATTGAGTTAGTTGTGTTGTGTTTGATTGGGTAGTGAGGTGAAAATGATATATTTTGATAACCAAGTTCCAAATGTTTGTTTGTTTGTTTTTTTCACACTCTATACACTTTATTATTTTAAAAAAAAAAAATAAAAAAAGGACATACTTGCAACTATCAAAGAGTAATGTAGGCAGGTCATGCCTTAATAGCCAAATTACAAAAATATACGAAAATAGAAGTTAACAATACTAATAAAGTAGAAGGGAAAAAAGACAATATTACATATTGACAAGAAAAAAATTGACATTATTTAAAATATTAAAGGTACAGCTACTGTTTATAGTAGCTACTACTACTAGCTACTACTGTGAAAATGTATATTGATACTTGCTCGTTATAAGTAAATAAATAAATAAATAAATTATATTGGTTGGAAGAGTACAGATTAGGAGAAGTATTATCAGGACTTTATATTTTGTACAATCTCAGATAAATCTATATATAAGAAATTTGCTTGTAATGAGTTACTTAATTATTACGTTTTTTCTTTTTGACATCCATGATTTTGATTTAGGTTTGTATGGTCAGTTGGGAGTAGGAACAAATCGCAAGCAGACTCTTCCCATGTTTGTAGAAGCCTTGAAGAATGAGAAAATTTACTTGATTTGCTGTGGATCATTTGAAACTGTAAGCAAATCTTTCATAAAGTAACCGGTCTTTTGCTGTGTTTATAAGTTGGGCCTCATCAATATTATCATTAAGTCAAACATAAAGTGTTTATAGACTTTTTTCTCACCCAGATGGCTGTTACAGAAGATCAGAAAATTTTTAACTGGGGAAGAAGTCCACATTTTTTCAGATATTATATGGTGAGCACATGTTTATGAGTGCCATGTGTTTCTTTTTGTTTACGTTGTTGGATTTAATTAGTAATTTAGATAATGAAATAAAATTAAATTATAAAAAAGCCATTATGTCTGAACTATAGAAATAAGAAAGTGCTTAGTTTAAGACACAGTTTAATGGATTGCAGTCAACCTAAGTGAGCATGAAAAAGGGGCATTGCAGAAATTACGAGAACAAGATTTCTTGAAAAACTTGTTCCCATAGTTTTGAAAATAATCTGCTACTCTTGTGCCACATACTTGGGTAGCTGAGAGTTTTGTGTTCAATTTTAGCGACAGGAGTATCGATCAAAGCGCTCCACACAGACAACTCTTCCATCCAACACAGCGTCTCACCGTTTACTCCCTGTACTGATGGACTGCGCCTTTTCATCAAGAATTAAAGATGTGAGTATGTTCTTTTTGTCCTTAGTCCTTAGAGTGATCTGCTTGTTATTTCTCCTTATAGTCTCAGTACATTGTCAAGCAGACAAGTAATGAGAATCCAGAAAATTAACAACTTGGGTATAAAAAAAAGAAATGTGGCAGGGAGAATTTATTTTCACAGTAAGACCAAGATCAGGGAAGAACATACAGTGTATTTTATTTAGGTCATATAGAAAAGTCAAAAGTGGACTAAGTTGATTGTACTAGTAAATTTCTACCAAGGTCCATGAATTACTAAATTTATTTTAGTGAAGTTTCTCAAAGTTTTGTGATCTTTGGTTTCGGATTCACCTACATTCTCTCTGAAGTATTGATACTGATGTGATTAATTAAATAAGGTGTTAATTTTTGTGGCATGCCAAGGTAACACCACCAAAAACTTTGTTTTCAAATAACTACTGCATCAAGCTGTATGGAAGATAGGTGCCCAGGATGTCTGGGGGCCTCCGCTGAGATCAGCCAGCCCCTAGACAGTGAAACGCTCCCATGGCTGGCAATCCCCGCAACCCAGCCGTGAGCCCCCACAAGAAGTCATCCAAGCACCTGTCACACTGAGATAAACAGTGGAAAAAGGGGAAGGGGAGGGGAGGGCAAAAGAAAACCGGCAGGATAACTCCAAGCTCAGCTACAAAAACCGCTTCGATACGCCATGCTGAAACACGCTACAATGCTGGGGGGGCACTGAGCCTGCCCTGCCCACAGCAGAGTGCTGACCGCTTGACAAATACCAGCTTCTCTTTGTAGTTAACTTAGTTAAATTGCATTTAAGCTGTCTCCATAGGGTTTTATGAGCGCGCGCACCGATGACGCGAGCTTTAGTAATGTTTGCGCGCTAGCTGACGCAAAGCAGCGAACAAGTCAACAATATAGCTCCAAATTACAGCCCAGAAGTAGAAAGAGAGAAACCATTTACAAGAAAACGTAAAGAAAACGATTTGGACGGAAAGGTCTTGTGTGTATTTTGATGAGACCGCCATTGTCGAGTCGCTCATCGACCAAACCGCGTGGTTTGAAAATTCGCGCATGTTCACATAGCGATCTTGGCGAGTTCCTATTCTGATGACGTAATTGCCATTGAGGTGAAAAAATAGAAAAATCCTTATCAGATTTCTCGAATTTCCTTCGGTGAAATTCCTTAAGATTTGGCAGAGAAGTTATTCCTTATAAGCTTTCCTTGCTTTCAATTTATTAGAAAAATTTGTAAGACAAAGTTTTCGCTCAGCCAAAAAACACAAAAAATGCTAAAAACAAAAAAACTACCTTGACAACCCCTACTTTTTTCGATTTTAAAAGTTTCTTCTTGCCAGACTCTACCCGGTTTGAGCATATCAGAAAATTTTACCGAAGGAAATTGAAGAAATTTGGAATCAAAGCCAAACAGACGTCAAAAAATGGCGATGTTTGAGTAGTTTTAATTTGAGACTAAAAAGCCTTGATATCAGAGGTGACTGTTGAACAGTAAATTTTGGCCCTTGTTTATTATGTTTCAGTAGCTTTGATTAGGAAAATAGCAAAAAAGAACAAGAATATTAACTTTTGATTGAGGTCACTGGCGCGCGCTTTGTGATCTTGCATAACCCTATTGAGCCACCTTAACTGCATTATTATAAGTTGATTATAAGCACAACAAAGAGGGTCTTCAATTGATATCATTGTTCCATATATATATATATATCTACACTCTTTTTCACTTGTTTTTAGGTGTGCTGTGGTAATTGGCATTACATGACGCTGATGGAATCTGGTCAAGTCTATAGTTGGGGGTACAATGATCATGGACAACTGGGGCTTGGCAGCAAAATGGAGTCCCAAGTATGTAAAACAGCAGTTCATCTGAACCTTACCTCAATTAGTTTTGTTACTCCCTCCAAATAATCTGGAGTTGAATGCACTACTCATTATGCAACAACAGTGTTAATGTAAAATAATATCACATGTTATGTACAGTTATCATAGTTACTTTACTTATAGATGACTCCCAGACTACTCCACAAGCTCTCTAACAAGTGCATCACAACAATCAGTGTTGGTGCAGAGTTTTCTGTTGCTATGGACACTGCAGGTTATGTGTGGGTGTGGGGCCGAGCTGACTCAGGACAGGTAAGTATCAAGTCTTTCACATGAGCACAACTTTGAAATAAGTTTTCCTTATAGTCAATTGTTTTTGGTGCAAATCATCATCATCATCGTCATCAGTGCCACCACCGGTGCCACTGACATCATCATCATTATCATCATCACCACCACTGGTGCCACTGACATCATCATCGTCACATCATCATGATCATCACCACTGATGCCACTGACATCATCATCATCACATCATCATCATCATCATCATCATCACAATCACTGGTGCCACTGACATCATCATCATCATCATCATCGTCATCTTTAGATGTCATTATCATGGCAATTGTACAAATCATGAAGCCTTCTTTTCTCTAACCTTAATAACCTAACAATCCAT
Organism: Micromussa lordhowensis; assembly: GCA_964020085.1. Taxonomy (NCBI): domain Eukaryota; kingdom Metazoa; phylum Cnidaria; class Anthozoa; order Scleractinia; family Lobophylliidae; genus Micromussa; species Micromussa lordhowensis. The sequence goes on along the minus strand of OZ026609.1, from coordinate 20,357,368 downwards.
ACTTGTCCAATACTCCGACAAATTTATGCACACCATTGTATTGTATTCTATTGTATTGCGTCGTTCTCAATTGTATTGTATTGTTAATCTATTGTTATGTGGATATAATACAATACAATGGTGTGCATAAATTTGTCGGAGTATTGGACAACCCTCTAACAATCAAGATAAATACTCTGACAGTGACTTTAATTTATCATGGCCCTTGCTATCCTTCTCCCGGCTCCCGCTTCTTTCACCTCCCTTTTTCCTCGTCCTCCTTCCCCTGCCTTGCTTTTCTCATCCTCTTCCTCCTCCTCCCCATCATTATCATCTTCATTATTATCACCCTAAGTTTACTGGACATCCTCAAGATAGAAGATTTCAAGTCAGTCACATATCTTAATTTATGTGCATTTTTTCAAATTACTAGTAGTTGCTTCATGATAATCATTGTTTTATCTTTATAACAGCTGGGTTTAGATTTTGGTACTATTGGTGTTGGCAAAAAAGAAGTTTCTATGCCCTGTCAGCTGACCAGTCTTCCACCATTAAATAGAAAAGCCTCTGTCTCAAGTGAGGTATGACCTGTGGCTTATTTAAATAATGAATACTTTTTCAGGGCTGTGATTAAGGTTTGAGTCACCTGTAGCCTTCTTTGTCCATAACCGTAGCAAACTTGTTACTTTATGGGTGAATTCTATCAACAAAAGGTAATTTCACTCTTAGCATCAAGGGAAAATCAAGCATACTCAGCCATAACAGGTGTTATGGGTTGCTATTTTCATTTTGTTCTAATTCTATTCTAATATTTTTATAGCTTCCTTATCAAATCAGGATAATAGGGTTTTGATTACAAAAAATTGAATGATTTATTTTAAGATTGTAACTGATTGATTCATCAGTTATGTTCATATCTATCTTTAGTTAACTTTTGAGTGACATTTGATTAATATTGCCTTTTTGTCTCTAGCATTCGTTGAGATGTGAACTGAGCACAGACGTGGATATTGAGTGGGATTTACCAGATCTTTCATCAGTTGGTAGGAGGTTCCATTTTTCAAGGAAAAAGAACTTAATTAATTGAAGTGCCAGACTACCAGACTAAATATAAAATAAGCAGAAGAGATAGCAAATGGTAAAATCCAATACTTGCCCAGATGACAAGACAATTTGTTGGAAGTCTGTGACTGAGACTGAAACTATTTAGATGAAAAACCTATAAAACAAGAGTTTGTGACCATATCATCACAAAGGTTTCAAGATCAGATTTAAAGTTTCCTGATTTTCTATAATTATTATACCATTTACTGCCCCTTATTGATGTTGGAAGTTTGAGCTCCGTCCAATAACCTTTTGTCTGTTTAATTTTTAACTAGGAAAATTCTTTATTCTCATTCATAGTGCACGCATTATTCCACCGAGCTGTGTTTAAATGGGAACCAGCAAATTTCTTGGCAAGGCAATAATGCTAGACAGGGGTTTCATTAATAGCCACATACTGGGCAAATTGATTTTGCCTGCCCAGTTCAACCATCTAGCGGAAAGTTTTTCTTAAAAAAAAAAATTCAGTTCAAAAAAGTTTTGCCCACCCGTGAAAACCAGTTGCCCTCCTGCTGAAAACATTAATGAAACCCCTTTCTAGAGGGGTACCTTGATTTAGGCTTGAGAAGAAGTAAAGGTACTGACTACTCACTTCATGCTATGGAATATGAAATATCACTTGTTTTATAAAGCACTCAGGGCAGATGAGAAAATGTTATTCTTTACCAAGCAAGTTGAGGTGTTAAACCACAAGTGAAGATGCACTTTTAGTCTGTTCTGCATTACTGGACCCAATTTGGGGTCGACAAAGTTACTAGCTTACGTGAAGAACTCAATAATACATCTGTTGCCATTGCAGGTAATAAATTAGTGCCTTATGGAAGGGAAGCCCTTTCCATTGCCCTGCGTCAACTCAGGGATCGTTACTCAACACAGCCAATGCTCAGGTAGATTCAGTGGTGTCTAATACTCCTACTTCTATCCAATGCCTTTGTTATTTGGTTCTTTTCACATTTGTGACAACTGAACTGAACATTCATCTGTTGCCAATATATATAGATGTAATATTTTTCTCTGTTACCAAAGGCATTGTTTGGATATCAAGGATTATCTTGCATCAGCAGTAATTTATGAAACTGTGGGTGACTGGCCTCAGGTAAATACCAACATCAGACCACTATCACCCATACTGATATGTCGCATTTCTGTCGCACTGAAAGTAATAACAACAACAACATTGACTTTATTTTTACAACACTGAAAAAGGCCTTTGTAGCCCGCAGTAATCAAGTCCCTGTTGAAAAAACAATGAAAGTAAAACTTGAAAGTAAAGAATGATCATCACACTAAATTTTCCAACTTAAGCAATTGGAACGAAGAAGCCTGAAAAAATCAAGGCTTCAATGGGATTTGAACCCGTGTCCTCCGCAATACCGGTGTGATGCTCTACCAACTGTGCTATGAAGCTCCACATTGGGAGTGAGGTCAATTAATTGACTAGTTAAAACTTGTTACTTTCATTCTGTTAATTGCAACCTAAAGAGGGATTCCAATAATTGATAAACTTGAAAAAAATGTCCTAAAGCTTTTAAGATTTGCCATCTGTCACTAGCAAATCAGACTAGATACATACATGTGTAGTCAACAAGTTTAAGTGGAACACTTTTCTTTTTTGAAGGTTCTTGGATACAGTTTGAGATTTCTGAATGATTGTTTTGACGCCTCCGCATCTTGTGATGACATTATGGACAAACGTCTTTCATCAGCACTGGATGTTATGCATCACATGGTCAGGTAAAAATGATCATTTTTAATTTACGGTATAAGTAGTGAATGACGAAGTACAGTTAATTACCAGTTGTGAAAAAGAACTCATGGTGGTCTATACAAGTGTTGTGTACTTGGGCAAGATACTGAAAACTCTGACAGTGTGTGACCCTGCCATAGAGTATGGAATACTACTTTTCAAATTGTCAGGGAAAACCTGTCAATGTATGTATGCTGAAGTGTAACCCATCCAAGGGCAGTTGAGAATTCAGTTTTTGCTTCATACTATATACAGTATCTGGGGATTAGCATGCACTGCAGCAGTGAGAAGCCAATGGGATTGACCAGTTGCTGATTGATTGACTATTGTTATCCACAAAATTAAAAAATGTAAGGTCTGCATAAGGGCCAAGTAGTCCATCAGGCCAATGCTTATCTCTGGTTTCTGTAGCATGAAGTGACTGGGTGTTTCTACTCCCCCCTGGATGGGATGCTAATCCATCTCAGGGTTACCCCAGCATTAAATTCGCCGGTACCCATTTATACACTTGGGTGGTAAGAGGCACTGTGAGAGTAAAGTGTCTTGCCCAACAACACAACACAATGTCCTTGGCCAGAGCTCGAACTGGATCACTCGATGCAGAGGTGAGCACACATGAAGCCACCATTCCTCCACCATGCAGAAAATAGAGACATCAATATAATGGCTTCTATTTCCAAAACGTGGACATACTTTAGGACCGAAAAGAAGTTTGTACATTAATTTTGTTATCTTATAATTCAGTTTAATAAGGTAACAGTACTGTTTTTGATTATCATTGATAATAAACTTACATCACTTGTGACTTTTTAGTCTATTTACATGATAATAAACTTACGTCAATATACATCCTCAGAAAATTCACAGACACTCAAAACAGTGATGAACAATCAACACAACAGACTGTGTGGTTTCTACAAGAGGTACCTTGAGCAAATACATTTTGAATGTTTTTCTTATTTTTTTTCCTTCTTGGGTACATTGGTTCATTTGGAAATGCTATTATTTTTTGACAGCTGTTGCAGTTCTGGCATCACAATAACCTGCCCTGTGACAGCTTGGAGTGTTTTCTCTCTGAGTATCTGGGCATTCTTGGCTATGCTCTTAGTTTGCTGTTGATCAGGTTAGTATATGTTGTCAAGGACGATATACTTTACATATAGTTATATATTTTAATTAAACAGGTTTGATGTACCATGAACCAGTGAACTATCTTTTGGATCAAGACGTCTTGAGTCAAGTCTGCATGATTAGGGAACTTTATGTACGCAGTGAAAAATAAAGTAGCTTTCTCATGCGCCGGCTCATCTCACAGCTTTGCTGCTTGCGTGTGTCACATGCTTACACCCCTGGCCCAAACACAAGGGCCTGCTCATAGGCTAGTCTGCCAAATGAGCTTGGAGCAGGCCACCTTTCTTAAGCTACAGTGCAAATACCACAGTTAAAAAAGGAGATCAGATATGTTTCCTTTATTATTATTTTTCGTTTTTAGGGATCATTTCCTTTCCCCGACAAGCATACAGGATCCTCGAGAAACAGTTGCTAAAGAAACAAGTCAAAAAATGCTGCCATTTAGTGCTGAATTTTTTAAGAAGGTCGTGACTCATGTGGTACATCAGTTACAGGAACAAGATTTGGGAGAAGAGTATACATCAGACTTGAAAGCCATTCTTATGAGGTACAGCAGTGCAGACGATCCATCCAATTCTGAAAATGAAATGTTTGCACAACCTTTTGCACAGTTAGATGCTGGTGTGCAGCTACAAGAATTCCGCACAGCACAGAAACATCTCTGGCAAGAAATCCTGGACAATATTAAGAAGGATTTGGACAGACACCCATACATTGCATTGTCCATGACTGCCGCTGCCACTATTGCATCAGCAGCGGCCTCTCAACAGAGAGGGTGGAGGGGCGAGGTAGAAATGTCTGAGCCGCAAGCTGATGTTGCATTGTTTACATGCAACCACCACTTTCCTACAGTGTATTTCCAGGAATTTATACTGCCTGAATTCCAGCAAAGGATGTCTGAGTTAGTTCTTCCTTTGAAGCATACTACAAAATTGTTGTTGAAGTATTACAACAGACAGGAGGGTTGTCTGCCAACTGCCTGTCCAATCTGTGTGTACAACTCCATCAGGATGGAACAAGTTGAAATGATTGTTGAACAAAATGGAAATAATGAAAGCATACAAGCCAAACCATGGGATATTTGATTTCTATTATCTGAGGAAATTTTTGTGTTTTAAAGGAGCTATGTCACGGCTTACACATCTTGAAAAGGTTAGCCTAAATCTTTCAAGTTTGTTGTTTGGAACCTGTGTTAATCTTCTCCATCCTTAACCATCCTTGTTTCTTTATGGTTTATTATTACCTCTTTGGTGTTATTCTAGTATTTCAGGTTTCCTTTGATTTAAAGTTAATTTTGTACATGGTCAAAATAAATCAAAATACTGTGACTGAACTCCTTTAAGATCAGGGAGGAAGAACATGATATAAAAGAAATAATAATCTAGATGAGAAAATCTAAATCTGTGTTACAACATTCTATGTTCAGGCTCTGCAAAATTCCTGCCTTGCTTTCTTTAATGAGCTTCAGTCAATAAGCCAAATTAATACATGGGTAACTTTTCATGCTCAGCTAGTGGAATTACCAAATTTTGATTTGTGCAACACATTGAAATGTACTCATATATCCTTGATAGATGCTTCATAGCAACATAAGCTAGTAAAGTCCTTGAAGATGCTAAAAGAACACTTAAAAATATTGCTTGTGATCTACAATCCACAGGGTTTTCTGATAGATCTTAGATATGTTGCTACTATCATCCAAAGAAAGAACTGCAACTGTTATAACAGATTACTATTTATTATATTGCATCAGTAGTTGTCAACGGCATGATTTTATTATTATTAAAAGAAATCAACAAGTACAAGAATTATTAGAATTGGTGCAAATTTATTCATCAAAATATTTTATAGCTGCATTTTTTTGCCTGTAATAAATCAATATTAATTATTATTTCAAATTTAGAACGTTGTCAAAAGGTGATGCTGGGTACAAAGAAATTCTTGGAGAATCATGACTCATTTATAAAAAAAGCAAGGAAATAATTATTTAGAAAGATATCTTATTATGTAGCTATTAACAAAGAGTTAATTATATTGTTATTATGAAGTACATATATCATGCAGGTAACTTTTTGACATAAAACAGGAGTGAAATAATTAATCTTGGTGGAAAAACAAGAGATAAAGACATTTTTAATTACATTTCGTAAAATAAAAGGCATCAAGAAATAAAAACACATATTTACTATTAAAAGATGGAAACTTGTCTAACAAGTTCAAAAAAGATTTTCGTATTTGTCGTCTTTTTTTCGTAAGTTGTTAGTTGATAACATGTTTGAACACTCTTAACATGTATAAAATCCTCCATCATGTTTTCTGGAGTATCCACCATTTGTGGCTGCACTATGGTGACTCTCTGTGTAGAAAAATAAATCGATTCATTGCAATTAAATTTTGTAAGTTACAGAAAGAAAGATTTGCTGATCTGAAGAAGGCTATGTCTAAAGCTGTGTGGAAATTAAACAATTATATAATTATTTATGGTTGTTGGCAACAATGTTATCTGTCGATTGCAAATCGCTGGCCAACAATCAATGTGTAGTTACAGAAAATATCCATACCTCCCCCATTGAAGTAAGTTTTTTTCTAAGGACCACCCCCCCAGCAACCCACCCCTCAACCTCATTCCCAGGGTCTCTCATCTTACCGCCCCTTGGAGTGAGCAAGGAGAGGCGGTAAGATGAGAGACGCTGGGAACGAGGTTGCCCACCCCTCTGGAAATTCCAATTAAGTTTCATGCATTTCTTTACATGTTTTGGTCTTACAGAATCCCCTCCCACCCCCAGGAAATCCAATTTTTACCACAATTGCTACTAATCTCGCAATCTGATTGGCTAATTTGCCATTGTAGATAAGAGCCCAGACAACGCTGCTCACGTCAATGTGTCACACAATGCCTTTTTCACCTCGTGCTCCGAAAAAACATTTTCTTTGACGTTGATATTGTGGTAAAAACAAATCAAAATGTGGTTTAGTGTGGTCTGTACTCCTATTGATAACGATATGTGTCATCACAGTGGTCAAAATTTGGTGTGGATTCACTCGGCTGCACCTTGTGAGTCCACAACATTTTGACCACTGTGATGACGTGTATCATTGTGGAAGAGTACACACCAGGATAAACCACATTTCGATTTGTTGACTCTTCTGTGGGGGAGGAGTATGGATATTTTGTAAGTTTTGGAATGAACTGCACTGTAAGATAAACAGATGGGGACCGCTAACTAAATCTGCCGTATTGAAACTAGCATTTTAGTCATGTGTGACTGAGGGAAAAATATTAAGCTGATGTATATACCAGTAGATATTCTCCTAACCAACACTAGAAAATGAGTATGAAGATTAAGGAGAACTTGTATGCTGATATTACCTATGGCTCCATTGATGCTGTGAATGCTTTGGCGTTGTACACTTGTGCTCTTCATCAATGGAAGTTTGTAGAGGTCAATTTCTGGTTCTTCAGGTGGAGGCCGATTTTTCAGAATACGCCTGCATGTGAATTATTGTTTCAGTTATCTCCTGTCATACTATTTTGGGCTCTATACCCTAAGCTCCTCTTTTGGACCTTTTGAGGCTGAACACCCTAAGGGGTTCAAAACCACAAGGTACAACCAGCACCCCTTGTCCTTTTTATATGGGTGTCCCCCTCTGGGGATCTGTGTCATTGCTGAGTAGACAAGTCAAGTATAGTCTGATAATGATAACACAAGTATCGGTAAGATCAGAAAATGTTATGGTGGGTAGAGCAAAAAAAATGTGGCCAGCCACCTATCCAAAACAAACATACATGTATCTTTGGGATGCTTTTAAATCGCTACTATAACTTTTCCACATTATCCTCTTTTTCCAGGATATTCAGTTTATAAAAATGTTTGTATCAGTTTAAGGAACTGGTTGTATGTATGTCCCTCAAGGGAGTGGGGTATAATTACTAATCATTGACAGGACTGTTTACTCAGGTCCTTCGAGACCCTGGAAAGTATTGTCAATGCATGCTACAGCTTCCTTACCCATGTTGCAGTCCATCCGTCTCAGGTTGAACCAAAGTCTCTGCTTGGGAATAAAGGAATTTTTTATGATGGTCGTATGTTGACTTGATAACAAAGTCCAAGCTATCATTGGGTGCCTGCAACAACATAAAACATGACAGAGTTAATTACAGAAAAAGCTTTGAAGAGTTATCTATAAAACATGAAAGACCGTATTTGACCACATTTCCAATCACCGAGAAGAGAGTTGAAAATAGGACGCTTCAAGGTGTTTGGAAATGTGGTCAAACAAGGTCTTGCATGTGTGATATATCTTCTCAATCGGAACTAAAACTAAGCAGAACACGGAGAAATAACATTGTAAAAATCTATGCTAATCAAGATCAGATACCCAAACACAGTCATGACTTCCTTTGTTTAAACTTGATGAATTATTAATGAGTTTGAGAAGCATATTTGTAAGATCTAATATAATTAACTACCTGTGGGTCATGATGAAAGATTTCTCTTCTTGAACTCGCAAGTGTTGCTGTTTTGTTGAGTCTGTCCCATGGAGTACCCTCTTTACTGGTCTGAGTCAAGGTTCCTGTCTCCTTGACCTGAAATAAATGAATTGTTCAACAGATTAATAAGCCATTGTGATACAAATTGTAGCATTTGTTTATAGTAAATTGATAGGTCAGTTGCAATTGCGTGGTCTTCTGCCGATTCACCGCGTTTGTTTTAAGATCGGCACAACAGGTGAACTTGAAAATGAGTGAAAAAAAACTTAATATAGATTATGGAGGCGAGTTTGAACTGAATCGCAAAAAACACTTATCAGAGGTGAATAAATAAATTGTTCAATCGAGAGATCCTGTACCCTTGGCCACCCCTTCAGACACTTTGTAACATAGCTACCGATATAAACATCAATTAAGCTCGCATCCATAAATCTTTGAAAAAACGTCAAGGTATTCATTTAAAAATTATCATAGTGTTAATCCTTTTTTCCCATTTTCCTTTCGTGAAATCAGATAGCAACATTCAATTATTAGCTAATATTTTCATTGTTTCGAACAAAAGGACGCGCGAATACTTGGTTCCAAAAGAAGAGGAATCCTCCACGATTTGAGCAGTTTTCTGGCTTTACCTGTCTACCTTGTTGTCCGCAAAAATCACCGTCATTCTGAAGTCTTGGGAAAGGGTAAGGATCGCGAGTCATCTTGTATTATAGAAACAGAAGGAACTCTGAACGAACGTGGAGCGCACCGTCGTTGTTTGCCTTCCTGCAGGCGTTCGCGTTTCTATGGCAATAAATTAGCGCGCGAGATCTGGGCACCAAAATATATCCCATGAGTCCCTTCTTTTTTAACTGCGGTACTTTCACCCAGACTTCCTTGCAAGTTTAGTGAAATATGGCGGTCGTGAACACGTGTAGAAGACATGTACTAGAATAACTCCTTGTTTTCTCTATGCCAGGCATAATTCGTCGGGCATTTTTCATAGGACAGCTTAGCTAAGATGGGAATCCAGGGATTGCAGGAGTACGTTGAGGCGAATTGCCCGAATGCTTGCGAAGAAGTTGATCTGAAAGCCATACTTGATGGGGAAAAAGCGACCAGCGCTGGTCAGCCGGTCTTGCTTGTGGATACGAAGAGCTGTTTAAAACATCTTTACGGACCGACTACAGATTGGGTATGTGGAGGACAGTGGAACGAAATGCTACGCAATGTGGAATATTTCACAAGGTCGTTCCGCCAGCAAAATATCGAGATTGTGATGTATTTCGACGGTGAAGGCGATTCTCGCAAATTGTATGAATGGATCAAAAATCAAAACGAAAAAAGACAATTAGCCCGGCAAATCCTCGGTCATGTCATGAAAATGAATTCCTATCCAGGAAAAAGACTGTATTTTCCGCCACCTGTGGTAAACACGTGCCTACGGCTCGCGTTTCTCAGTTGCGGTGTTTTAGTGTGCACTTCTATGGCCGATCTTCACAAAGAAATGGCGAGTTATTGTCAAGGCGAATGCTTGGCTGGGGTTATCAGCCATCACTCAGATTTTCTCGTGTTTGACGTCCCGAATTACTTTTCCGCCGATCACCTTAAATTTTCCAAGAAAGACATTACCACATTGCGGTTTAACCGAGAAGCCGTGCTAACAGAACTAACACTCCATCACGAGCGAGTAGGATTGTTCGCTAGTTTACTAGGAACATCGTTCATTCCAGAAAACAAGCTTGGCTCATTTTACTGGAATCTACTAGGTCCAGATCACCCTCTGGCAAAAGTACAGGTGGGTTTCATGTTTATTGACAATTTATTGTAAATGTGAATAAATTAATTAATATTTTATTGATAGGAGTCAAAACATAACATAAACACGAAGTAAAATACTTCATATTGGTCTTCAACTTTACCTCTTCTTGAAGTGAATACCTCATTGGTTATGCTCCATTTCACCAGCTTGGACAATAAATGCAATCAATGTTAATTTTTGCTCACAATCCAATATATTGTCTGATAGAACCTTTTCATAAGTGGCTGCCAATTATACATTCTTTTGTAAGTATTAAAATTGGCCTGACTAACCTCGTTATTGAGCTGATAATTCTAAAGAATCTTGCTCTCAAACAAATTTAGCTAGGCTAATTTAAATGCTTACAAATTTAGCAGCCATTTATGAAAATGGTCTATAGATGAGCAATAAAAGTGATGAAAATCACAAATATGGCGATGCTGTGTTAAGGTAGCTTTGAATTCTGCAAATAAATATGGAAAGAAAGTATATTAACCCACTCGGGGAAAATTTATCTCTGGTACTCTTGTTATTATTTCTAATGTCATTAACACATCAAACAAATAAATAAATCGAACAAACAAATAAATGTTCATCTTCTAATAATTTAGGTGTTCAAGCTTTTTAGATTGGCATTATGGGGAGCAGAGTTCTCTGGTTTTCTTCCCTCCATAAAAACCAGCATTCTCAATTACAATTTGACCAGGATAGAGGACCCGCATGAAGACCAGCTTAGGCTGATGTGGCTTCCTCTCTAAATATTGTACTTCAATTATTTATTTATTTTAAGATAACAGAGTATCATTATTAAGTAAGTCTTTCATTTCCAGGTCAAGGAAAGGCACCAGCCAATTTTCCCAGCCAATGACATCATCATCAATAGTGTAATTAATTTTCTAAAGAATGTCGCAGATGCTTCAAATCTTCCATGGATTGCTCGTCAAGTATTCCACTCAGAAAATGTTGACTTGGCTGAGATCACAGAGAACCTTAGAGAGTCTGTGGAACATTACTCGGGTCTTCCTAAGGATGAATCAGCCCCAAAGTCTCCTGGTATTGCTCCAGGTAATAACAGCTACAAAACATTTCAACAAAACATTGAAGGTCCTTTGAGGTCCTGGAAATAACGACCACTAACTTGATAATATATTTTCATCAGTCTAAGAGATAGAAAATTCTAACTCTAAGAACTTTAGGGGTTTCAGTATGTCATTGAAATTAAGAGAAATCACAGCAATTAAGAGAAAATCGTACCAACTTGATTTTGTATGATATCATAAATGGTTATCATCTAAATCCTTATGTCACACGGACATACTACAAGAACAAAAATAATCAACTAGAGATATTGTCTTGATTTACCACCAAATTCTCAAAACATGGATATAAAGAACAATAGAGCAACCAGTACGGAGAATTGATGTTTTGAGCTTTTTCTTTCAAACAGGTCGCAAACAGAATGAACATCAGTATCAGAAGATGTGGCAGCATTGGCAACAGCATCAGTTTGTTCCAAAACCTGCAACTCCCCCGCAAAAGAACACACCTGTAAGTGAAGTGTGAGTGTTTTATTTTTGAATAACTCTTGAGAAATTTCTTGCAGGGATGTAGCTAAGAAAATTACTAAGCTGGTTCATTAATAAGCCTTTTCTGGGCTTTCTACCTCAAAAGTTACCCTTAGTCTTTGTTTTCCAGAAAAAAAATTGCTTGTGATAAGTTCTCTTTTATGCGGTAACATTTCCTTGCAGCCGGCTCTTGCCCATCTCTGGTTACGGGATGAGTTAGGTCTTGCTAAAGGACTGTCTCTTTTACCATAAATATTGTATTGCAGAAAATGGTGATATTTCTGGATACTTCTGGTATTTGTTATAAATTATTTTCTGTGATTTTAATAGGCCACTTCTGGATTACTTTGTAAAAATGAGTCCTTGTACTGAACATTTCATATGGAATTGAGTTTGATTTGCATGAAAATGAACCTGTATGCAGAACACATTTTCATATGAATAGTTTCACATGAAGACTTGTTTTGACACAGAGACAAAAGCCAACTCGAAAATGAACAGTGTAAGAATTTGGGCCTAATTGCCTCTCTAAGAAAGGGAGCCTCTTTGTTTTTAAGAGAATGTAAACAGAAGTTTGTTTTTAATTTTTTTTTCTATTTTACTTTCTTGTGACCACCATGATTCTCATGGCTTGCAAGGCTGTGGTCTAAGAAAAGTTATGAGGAGCCCAAAGGTTCCTAACCATGAAATCCTGGGCACCCAGGACTTAAGCTTGTATGAAAAAAGTAAGTTTTTCCAGTCACCCAAAGGTAGAAGTTAGTCACCTGTGTCGCCTGGGCACTTTCAGAGCACAGCCCTGGCTTGGTAGTTTTCTTAAGGTATTTCAGTGGGATGTCTGTTACATTGAAAGTTTTGCAATGAAGTTGGAAGTTAAACTAATTTAATGCCTCATTCTGTGAAGGTATTCTGCTGTTTACCAAGGCCTTTTTTAGTTCTACTGAATAACAAAACTAACTTTACTTTATGTTCACTTTTTCCCAGCTGCCTCAAAACAGTGACAGTACCACAAAGCAAATTCCCAGTGTCGCAGAATTACAACAGAGTTTATCATCACTTCAAGTTCAGAAATCTCCAGAGTCTGCCATCATGCATTCCTTGCCGTTATCACCCCCAGAGGACCCCCCAGCACTACAAGCTACAACAGCTTCTTTGTCACCTCTTCATGAAGGTTCGCTACTCCCCACTCCCTCTGTATCACCTTCTGCAATCCTCCCCACCCCACCACCCTCCGCTGAGTCTTCACCCATGATGTCCACAAGTGGAACAACTGGTGCTAATCATGTGAGCTCCATTGAAAATGCAGAAGAAGAAGGTGGGTTGATGTTGCCAAAAATGTCCTTGTTTTCTTTCCTGTTGTTGTTAAAGTGCCACTATGACGAAAATTGCATCCTTCAAATCTGAGCCATTTTAAGACATAAACAAGTAGTCTGTACAAGAGTAAAAATGCTGTTTACTGTTTTCAAATATCTCTTTTCGTTCCAGAGATATTCAAGTTTTTAAAATATGCTAATCAACCAAGTGATGACGTCATAGACTCAACCGCATTTTGGTCAAATATGATGAACAAGGATATCTCAGTCAATTTGTATGATAACTGTTTGAATTTTTACAGTAGGATTCTACTAGTGGTGCTCTGCAATATGAGCTTAACAATTTTTGTTACCATAGCAACATACTAGGCTCCAGACCTCCACAATATTAAAGGCTTTTCTGACCACTTTTAGGGTTCTACCGGTATATTGATATTTGCCAATGATGCCTCATCTGCATAATCCAGCAAGCATATAAATACATTACAGGGCATCTGACAGGATGCGGCGATGCGGATCCGCATAATTTGCTAACTTCCGCATCCTCCGTATAATCGGAGAATTTTTCCGCATAAAACAGAAAAAATGTGCCATGTTAGTGATAAAGCAGCTGCCTCGCAGCCCTGGAAGTCAAACTTCTGAAGAAATTGATTATTTTAAAGCAGTTTTTCTCCTAAAAACAGCGACGAAAACACGCCCGTCCGTTCGTGACGAATTTTTAACCTCCAGGCGTTCCGACCTACTTTACGCAAAGAGCCTGGAAACTAGTTTCCAGTCCCTTCTTGGGAAAACTTGGTTACCAAGCTACGGACATTCTACTACGAACGCAACAACAAACTCTGCACGCAAAAATGAGCTGAAATGCTACAGAAAAACTGTGTAAATGAAAAAGTACTTGTCAAAAAATACCATAAAAAGATCAAACATATGTCAAAGTTGGCAAAAATGAAAATTTCCGCATAATTTGTTATTTTTTTCCGCATCCTGTCAGATGCCCTGACATTAGGTTGAGTTCATAGCCTTGTTTAGTGTTTTCCAAGCTTAAAATCACTAAATAGATGGTTCCGACATATGGCATTGTCAAATAACAAATTTTGAATTCCTGATTATTGTTGATTTTATGTGCTACTCATGTCCTCCCCCACTCCCCGTTTCAGTGTTGTAATTTTCACCTGGGTCTGGGTTCTACATACCAACACTGACTGCAGGGTCTGACAAGTATTTTTGACAAAGCTTGTCCCTGGACAAGTGGCACGTCAAAATCATGTGCCCAGCAGAATGAGGTAGTTGTCCCAGTTAATAATGGTAGAGGAGAAGCGATTCATTGCACTGTAGCAAAATCAATTCATGTTATAGTTTAGGAGCCATAATAACAATAAGAACTTAAGTTAAGGTCTTACATTAAATAAAAATGCATCTGACAGATCCTTTCTAAAGTTGTCGCTTCCCATTACCAGTGGGCTCTTTGGGCCCGAAACATTTGGCCATGCACAGCATATTTTACACGTCACGACGCTATGTGTTGTGTCTATTGTTAGCCACGAAAACTCTTCCAACCATTTTGGTTGGGACACTCGTCTGCGTTTCTTTGCATCGTATTCCTTGTTGTATTCAGCACCTTTCGCCTTTCACTTTGTCTTGCCCGGAGTACAAAAGACAAACTTATCCATAAATTATAAGCAATTGTACCTTGAACTTCGATCCACAATATGGCAGAAAAACATGTTATAAGCGGTATAGCAGCCAGGCGTTAAGAGGTTTACGTGGGAAAGTACTGGATATGAAACTCATGAAGAGATGTAAAATGGTGATCAAAAACTGGGCACAGCAGCAAAAAAAGACAATAGAAAGGACCCTGAAAAAGAGAAACGACTTGACACTTTTGTTGCCGATTGTAGATTAATCATGGTTAAACCCTCACATACCAACAAAATGATTCTAACTTGCCTTCCTTACAAATACCATGTGTTTAAAATACTTTTACTTGTTTCTTTGTCTATTTTGCCTAGAGCAGTTGAAGTATCCTTGTAATGGTGTTTTATTATTATTTAGTAGTAGAGGAGAGCACAATTAAAGGAGTTTTCCCAGACATTCCGCAACGTGTCCTGGATGTTACTGTCCATCTTCTTCAAAATGGAAAGATGATAGAAACTGTTTACCAAGTTCTTACAAAAGCTGAGATCACCATCGACACCACAATTGAGGATGAAAACCTGTCCGACCGCCTTCCCTCTGCACTCCTGTTCCGTAAAGTTCGTCAAAGGGTCTATGGAATCCTGTTTGACTTGTCAGTCAAGAAGAAAAAAGACGACAAATTTGATGTTAGTTCCTTGGCGGTGAGGGAATGGTGTGTCTACGGTGGAAGACGATTGGATGACCCTGATATTGTGGAACCAATTGCTCTTGATTGGGAGGTGCCACCAGTGGATAAGCTCTGGTTCAACAAAGGAGTGACTGCCGATAACTACAGATTGAAAGCTTTTCTGTCTTGTATGATGAGCGACACTCCTAGCATGACACAGACTGTCATTGTGCCCAAGAGGCTGGTGATTCTTTGTTGTGTTCTAAGGTAACTACATTTGGTGTTTGATTATTTAAAAGTAAATTTTGGGTTTGAAAGTTTGAAAAACGTCTGCAACAAAATTTCAAATCATACAAATTGCATTATTATATAACTTGCAGCCAGTAGTAGTGATTCCTGATAATAATATTAATTAACATAATACATTCATTTACCAAGGCTTCTTAGCAATACAAAGTAAGATATAAATATGAATTTGAAACACATTGTGTTGTTTCTGAAAGCTATGTAGTACATTAATAATTATTATAATAATCAGTGTTGAACATACAGAGACAACTGTTTACTCAAAAGGATGTGTTATCCGTTACGGGAGCAGGGATGATGCAGAAGGTAAGAGTGCTCCTTCCACCAATGTGACCAAGCTTCCATTATGGCGTAGTGCCATCATGTATGTGGGTTGAGTTTTTTGCTGGTTCTCACTTTTCTGCAGGGGTTTTCCCTCCAGTTACTTCATTTTTCCTCCTCAAAAACCAGCCTCTCCAAATTCCACTTTGACCAGGATTGAGGACCAGCATGAAAAAAGCAACTTTGTCTCTTAATATTGTAATTTATCCCTTCAAGCCTCATTTTTACCATTCATTGTTTTGTTTGGTCTTTCACAGATACCTGATATCACATGGACGTTTCATTTTGACAACTCGTGAACTGGATGCCTTCCTTGCTCAAGCCTTATCTCCACATTTAACGACAGAGTGCAATGCATCTAATCTGAGAGAAATCAAACTTAAACGTGTAGATGCTCGTGCCGTCCAGCTGGCCTCCATCTTTATGAGCGGTGTTCAAGCTGCCATTTTTGCAAATGACGCTTGCGCTGTTCCTATCCCCTGGGAGCTGGTATGTCCGTGGAATTACTTTGACGGAAAGCTGTTCCATAGCAAGTACCTTATGGTTGCAGATAATGCCTCCCTTCATGAATTATGTGATGGAAAGGTAATAAACATCATCAATTTCTTAGCCTGTATAGCAACCATTCCTGTACAAGCTGAATGAAATGGGGCCGAGTGAAAGAGTTTTTTTTGCATTTGACAGTTATTTAGGTCATGCAAAAATGGGGTGAGAGCAAAAATACCCTGCCCCCCCCCCTCCATGGATCTTTTTGTTCTCACCCCATGTTTTGCATGGCCAAAATACAAAAAAGCTCCTTCGTGCAGCCCAATTTCCTTCGGCACGTACGTGAACGCTTGTTTCACAGGCTATAGATTCTGGGTTTGATGCATTTTTGTTCTGAAAGTTGATATTTGTGATTCCATAGAATATGGATGGCCTGGTGCAGTTGAAATTTTGTGTTATGTAATTTATTATTGAACTTTGCTTTAGCTGGATTGCACTTTCAAAATGTATTGTTTTCTTAAAAAATCGTGCTCTTTATAGTGATCACAACGCTTCTTTTCACGTTAGGGTGGACGAGTGGAAAAGCTCCAGCGAATGAAATGGTGCATCACTGAGGGCCTGCAGCAAGACTTTTGTTCACCCCATGGACTGCCCTCTGGTGCAATGATGCCGCATTTTCCTGGCCAACACGGTGATGGTTTGCTTCCGACTCCTGTGCCTTATGCCTTTGGTCCTGTGCCACCAGCTCTGCAAAGTGTTGGGATGCCCAACTTCTTCCCGGCCGGTGCTAACATCCCACAGATGCAGGGACTGGGCATGAATGCCAGACGTGGTCGTGGTCCGAATAGCAAGCAGCCTGTTTCTGGATTGGGTGGTCAGTTAGAAGTTGCTGGGGTGCCTATCGCTCGCTGGTCAGGTAACAAGGCAGGGCGTGGCTACAGTGATAAGGATCGCATCGTGGTTGGTGGTCCCATGAGTGTAGAGATGGGAAGACCAAACAGACGGGGGCGTGGTGGGACTGCACGTGGAAGGCGTGGTGGTAATGTTGGTTCCCGCAATGTGACGTGGGCTGTGGAGGTCGATAAAGAGTATGACAGAAGCATAGGTTATGTCGACCAGCCAATGAATCCTAAGAAGTCATCAAATATCAGCCAGGTTAGGGAGGGAGGGGATGGTGGAAATGACATCCCAATGATTGCTCGCGGCCGAGGAGATGGTGGAAACGATATAGAATCCCTCAGTACAGATGGTCTTGCCTCTGGACTTCCCATGCAGGGGGGCCTACTCCCTCACACCATCCCTGGACAGATGGCTATCATGTCTCAGTCCCCACAGATGCCATTCAATGGCCAATCATACAGTACACCCCCGCCTGAAATACCAGGTTTACCCAGGGGACAGGGTCTCGACAAGGCCCCAGGTAGTCAAGTGCCAATTATCTTGGCCAAACCTGGTGACATACCAGTGGGTGTAGCAAGGGGTCGTGGGGTTAGTGTAAGCATGCCGGGGGAGATACCAGCCTACAATGTACAGCCTGGAATTGTTGACTCTGCAGGCGGTAAAGGTAGAGGCTGGTGGTGGGAGAAACAACAGCAGCAGCAGCTACCACCGTCCTGAATTCTTTGCATCAGCACCAAGTAATTCTTTATCTCAATAATGACTGGGGCAAAACCCCCTTAAGCAAAGACCCTGTCAGTTTACTGATATATTTTTTGCAAAAAAAAATCTATATTATTTCTACTGCTTTGGTTTTAAAGGTTAACCGTTTTGGTTATTTAACCATCATTAAAACAAAATGGCTCTTAGTTAAAACCCAGTGACTTCCTACATGTATTTCTTGTGAAGGATCAGAAACGTTTGTTATCGTTTGATTCTTCGATTGAGTTTATTTTCCCTGTTGACTTTCTAAACTGTCTGAATGATGATGAGAGTTGTGAACCATGCTTTGGAAAACGTGATTACTTGTGACTCGTTTGTGAAGATCGTCCGACACGTGACATGTTAAGATTGTGTGACGATTTAGTTGTAAATCGCACAGTTCTAAGCAGGGCTGATTTTGAAAGGCAGTCATTTGGGTCTATTAAGTTTATAGTTGTGGTAATTTCTAGATGCATTAAATTGGTTAATCATTTTAGGTGCAAAATCTTATTTGCGTTACGGTTGCCAGTTCGCGGGATAATGATATTGACTACCAGAAAAATTGTACTAGAAAAATTGTTAAGACACCCATGTTATTTCATTTAATTCCGAAAAAAGTACAGGCTGTTAGCATGGCTGGCTTGCGAGTGGGCCCGGAGGAATTTTTACTCCTTATTACCCCTCCTCAGCAGCAAAAGGGGGTTGATAAAGCAGCACTTCACTTGCTTTGGTTGTCTATCCACAAAGGAACTGCTAGCAACCTACAAAAGATAGGAAGGCCAAGAGTCGATTTTCATTTTTCGAAGAAGTTAACGTAGTGCTTACATGGAGCATTGTAAAATCTTCAGGTTTTTGATATTACCCATCTTAAATTGAGTAATGTATTAAACTTAACCTTTTTAATTAAAAGAGTCGTTTTTCTTGCCGATTAATAATTTAGGTAACTTTATTATGATGTCGTCCCAGTAAATGCTGTCTTCCAGCCTCTCTCTCTCTCTCTCTCTCTCGCTTTGGTGTTCAAGTGAACAGCAAAGCCTGGTTTTCATTATGATATTTAAGAAATAGAAAACATGTTCTCCGTGTTCCTATCGAGTTATAGAAACACTGGTGAAAGTTTCGGAGAACGAGAAATGCTGTGGGAATTGTGAATTTCTTTGTTTTAGCTTGATGAATTATTAGTGCGTTTGAGAACATGTTTTCTATTTCTTTTAGAAAATGCCGCAACGAAGAAAAAGAAAAACAACTTGTTTACTTCGATCATCAAAATGTAAATTCTCTTTGTTCACGCCATCATTACGTCAACAGCTCGTGCTAGTTCTGTGTTTCTATGGAGTTATAGAAACACGTTTTAAACCAATCAGCGTGCGTATTTGCTTTGGGTTATTTTCTAAAAGCACATGATAGTGGGGAGACACAAGCATAAGCACAGAGTAATGAGGACTCGCAATACACATAAGAACAAGCAGAACAAAGTTTATGTAATATATCAAACACGAGTGACAGTGTTTCATCGGGATATCCAAACACCGAGAAGAGAGTTGAAAATACGACGCGAAGCGAAGTATTTTTGACGAAATTCGTTATGTTTGGATAGCCCATGAAACACTGTCTCGAGTGTGTGATGTAATATATCAAACACGAGCGACAGTGTTTCATTGGGATATCCAAACACTGAGAAAAGAGTTGAAAATACGACGCGCAGCGGAGTATTTTTGACGAAATTCGAGGTGTTTGGATAGCCGATGTAACACTGTCTCGAGTGTTTGATATATCTTCTCAATCGAAGCAAAAACTAAGGAGAAAATCGAGAGGTAAAATCGTCAAAATCTATGCTAATTAAGACCGGGTATCAAAACGACCTTCACGGTTGTGATTTTCTTTGTTTTAGCTTGATGAATTATTAATGAGTTTGAGAAATATCTTCTCAATCACTCTCTGTATGGGGCCGCACTGATATTGGTCAGCACCTGTCAAGCGCGCACAGTAAGGAACAAAGACTGGGTACGAGGGTGACCAATCTAGAAATTGTTACAGAAATTTATCCTTTTTACACGACTTCACGGCAGCCAGGTGTGGGTGTGGAAATTAGTTCTTTCCTTATGGCAAAGTTTCCAATTGTTTGGAATACCAATATGGCGGCAAAGTGGAGGGGGATGATTTTCGTTCCTAGAGCGTCCGCTGCGACATTTTAGAACGAGTAGCATTGGGGAGGAGAATGAAGTGGGCTTCGCTATGGCGCTGTCTGCGACGTTTGTACTTTTTAATAGTTTAGAAATGCCCCCTTTTGTACCACCAAGGGTGGAGAGTTGCAACATTGTTTTAATACCATATTTTAATTTTAATACCAACCATATTGCGAGACAAGGAAAAACGTGTTGTTCCTGTGAAACTTTCATAGCTAATATTCATTTCCAGGCACGCCCTTAACACAAAATACAGACTCTCTTTAAGGTTCTTGTAAAAAATTAGAACGGTCATCACCATCATTTATTTGTATGCATGAACTCCTCTAAGCGCCAGCGAAAAGTTTGCCTTGCACGTGGCAACTTGGTACAAGAAAAACTAAAACGTGGTATTCATGTTTGTTATTTGTGTAAGTATGATTACGCTACAACATACTTTCGCTGTCTGTAGAGGGTGGAACGGTTGCAAGACAGCGCAAGGAGATGCGACTGTTCTTCCAGAGGGCACCTAAGCACTTGAACATTGAATTCAAGCTCAACTCTCCTTTTCGAATAAGGAATCACACGCACACGCGTAGCATTTTTAAGTGCATCTACGCCATTAGAACGCGAGTGAACAATAACGTTTCCTAATAACGTTTCACATTTGCGACTGATGAAGCGGATTTTCCCGAAACGTCTCTGAAAAATACCGCAAATAAACACTTTTTATAAACTTCATAGTTTTAATTGCTTCATGTATCTTTTTGACTAATATTAAACTGCCGAATGAACTAAAACAACATGCGATAAAAAAATATCGGTATATGAAATTTCCTTTTGCACTTCAGTTAAAGATGAAAGATTAAAAAGACTTAACATATTCAAATTTACCTATTAAACTACCGTCACTAATAGACAGCGTCTAACTCGTTGTATTTTATCTTCAAATGTTTCAGTGCATATTTAATATACGTCTTTTTTTGTCAGTTGCCTGGAAATAATATCAATTTATTTTTTGGGGGATTAAACTAGATTTGTGTCACTGATATCACGAACGTGATGATACAAAATAGTAACTCTTGAAAACATTTTTGAAATAAAAAATAACAGATTTGGAAAGTAATGGGCATCCGACATTCTTAATTACTTCCGCGTTACCTTATCGACCAGTACATAAGTTCTCGTATCGACCACAAATGTCATGTATGGAAATAATGTCACCGAGTTTAGAATAACATTATATCGACTGAAAAACAAAACATTTCTAAAGTAGTACATATCAAATACCTGCTAGTTAATAATGGAACATACAGAGTTCTTTAAGAACTTCCTCTACAAACGCAATTAACCAGAGGGTATCGTCACCCAGTGTACACTGCCAATTTATCTGGCTTAGATCTTGATCTTGACCGATCGTTGTTTATTCAAATATTCTAAAAATTTAACAGAATCTGTGCCAGAATAAATTTGGATAAAAACCCTCACATTGAGATTCTTAAAGATATGGTTTTAGCGCAAATTGTTTTGGCACGGCTTAACCGTAGAAAATAGAAAATGTCATGAAATTTCATCACGCAAGTATGTAGAAGCAGAAAAACAAAATAGAGTTGCAGTGAAAACCTACTAAGTTGCCCGGTTAAAATTTATATGAACGTATTTGCTTTTTGGCAAACTTAAAATAAATTTAACCGATTAAAATCACATTTGACACAGGGATTCCGGTCTAAAATGCACATCATTGAAAGTAAACGAAACAACGGAAAAGCCTCTTCAAGAGACATTAGTTTCTACATTTTTTATGAATTTACCTACTAGTTCGGCAAAACTATTTTTCGCGTTTTTTGTTGTCCGGGAATTAACCTCAATTGATGACGCAAAATCAAGATTAAAAACATAGCTATTAGTATACATTTTGCCAAGAAAAAAATTATCGAAAGATAAAATTTATGACATGCACGTATGTTACGTTTGTGAAGATGATCTGAACGGAAACGCTTTTATGGCAAAAGAAAAACTTTAAACCATTCATTAGTTTGATTGCGCAAATCGATGGCCTCTTGAAATGTATTCCCTTGTCCTTAATGAGACACATATAGCTAAATTCACCATTAGACTTTATTTCCACTGCTGACAGGTTTGCTGTTTCCTATTAATTAAACCACTACTACACTCTGTATTCAAATCACGTAAATGTAAACTTATCGTACAGTTTTGAAATAACTTTCGGAAGCTGCATGTCCACGTTGGTAACGTCATGTAAACCGCACGATTCTATCTCCGTAAATGACCATCAAAGAAGCCGCACTATTGACAAATAAATGGCAATGAAAGATTCCGACAACTTGTCTTCAACTCCGTGCCATCTGCAATATTTCTCAGGATTTGTTTAGATCGCGAATTATATAGATTATATTCAAACTCTTAGTATTAACATGAATATGTCAAGTGTCTGAAGATGTCTGAATTTAAGTATGTTCCTTAAATTCCAATTTCGCCGCGTTTATTTCTTCTCAAAAATTTTCTGCAGTGTCCTTTCAAGTGCTAAACGAAACCGACAGCTTCTCCAGTAATAAAGGTACGGGTTTAAGCAACTGTTACAAAACGCCACCGTATTTATCCAAGGAAATGCGCGTTTTGCTTTCAAGACGACGGCAGGCGACGCGCCGACGGTAAAGAAAAACGGCAATACAATGAGCGGCGCTATGCAGAGATAAAACGCACCAACAACCACTGCTATCATGTAGACAATCTTGCGCTCTCTTGGGAATCTTTTCTGCGAACTCGAGAGTTTTTTCGCTGGCAGACGAAGTTTCTTGATCCGTTGATGTTGGAGTCGCACGATGTAAAATGTTCCTGCGTAGAGAATGGGTATGATGAACAGAATCGCTATTACAAAATATTGTGCAGCGTGGCGCGCTTTTCTGAACGTGGCAGCCGGGGCGCCGAATCCGATTGCTATGAGCCACGTGAGAAGAATGGCACTCCAAATTATGCGATCAGGAATGAAGAAACTGTAACGGTGAAGAAAGAAGAGCGATAAGAAACGCTCGATTGAGATCGAAAAGAGGTGGCTGACAGAAACTAGCGTTGAAATCCACGTTATGGATTTTCTGATCATGTTTAAATGAGAAGGTAGCAAGCCGTGCAAAAACAGGACATACATGGGTTGTGCAATGACACAAACTAGTAAATCCGCCACTGCTAAGCTTGCGATGAATAACTCTGCTTTGGGCCGTCCTAGAAAGCGGAATTTCATCACCACAATGCACACCAAAAGATTGCCCACAAAACCAATGAGGCTAGTTGTTGAGTTGATTGCTGTAAGGGCTTTCATTTCCGAGGTACTTGGACCAAATTGAGGCCTTGTCACTCTCGGAGTAGAGCCACAAATCGAGGAAACCACACTCGAGTTCAGAAAACTTTCTTTATCCACCGTGCAGTTTACGTTATCGAGAGAGGTCGTCATTGCATGCAAGTGAATGGTGTGGTCACAAATGTCCAAGACTTGATATTTCCCCGAGACGTCAGAACGAGCGATGTCCTTTGCACTGTCCTTCAATTTTCTTGTAATTAAATTTCGGAATATTTACTGACAGTTCGCATTTTATAATGGTGATTACCTCAACATGAAAGCAACTGCGAGATCGGAACGTTATGCAGCAGATGTCTCCAAATAGGCTTTTTATGACATAAATAGATTTTCTTAATGTATTGCTCCCACAAAGACGTCGTGCTTTCGAAATAGAGCTATCTTCATTGTAATTTCAGCTAAAGAGATAGCAACTCGTATCAGCATTGACATCAGGTTTTTACGATCTCGGCAGCCAATCAAATCGTTGATGTATTTCCTTCACCGTGCGAATTAACTTCACTAAGAGTGGGCGACATTGTTATACAAATACAGGAAAGAGCAACTCAAACAGGCATAATGTCAGATTTAAATGGCTCTATCAAAGCTACCTGAATTAGATTTATGGTAACGCTTGGACCTGCAGTTTTGCAGCGTATTAAAATTAAAATAAAACTATTGAATCAGTTCAATTTTTCAAATAAATCATATCATGTTGAGTATGGAGATGAAAGCTGATAAATAAAAACAAAAATTCTAGTAACATTTTCTCGCACACTGTGACAAAGTACGTATTAAAATAGAAAAAACAAAATCCCATTCAACTTGTCATTTGGGTCTATCATACAAAACTTATTTCTGCGATAACAGCTTTTCGGAACACTGTCATCTCATCTTATGAAACTCTAGCCGACAAGACACTGAAATTACAAGATGATGCTCGGCTAATGAAACTTTTCTATGGAAGAAATGATGGAGTGCTTAAAACAACTGAAAATAATCATAAAAAGACTCAACACTGCATGTTCTACGCGATATAAAATGTGTAGCCAATTTGCTCTGTAATTTTTTAAACCACTAGTGAATGTTGCAGAGGTGTATTTCCTTGATGAGAAAAAATGTTGTTTTGAAAGTTATCAGCGTTTACGGATCTCGCTTTTTGTATAATTAATCTCTCTCAAATAATCTCGTGAATTTAATACCTGATATTTCGAAATGTGATGGAAACACTTCGGTGAAAACAAAGTCATCAGCGATAAACGGATTGTGTATATGCACACGTCAAACATTAGTTTCAGTTGAATGTTGAAAAGCCACCTGTCTGTTGGGCGGCCCGACGGAAAATGCTGAGAGGAATATAGTAATAAAAAATCGACTTATTTCCCAATTTTTGGAAATGTTACACGAGCGAGAAAGGCTAATTAAGGCTCCGTACACACCACGCTGCAGGGATTTGAAAACGCAGCTTTATTTCTACGGTTAGGTCTACCGTCCACACTAATCCATCACGAAAACGGAGCTTTTCAAACACGCTCTTCAAACTGGAGGAATTTGAAAACGGCAGCTTTTCGCTTTAGTGTGAACGGAAAACATTTGAATAACGCGAAGTTTTTCGAAAACGATGTATACGTAGTCACGATAATCATGTGACTTCCCTGAAGGAGTTTTCCTCGACCACAAATCCTAAATGACCGGTGATTGATGCATTTTTAAATTCTTCCGGCGTGATGTGGACAGAAAACATTCGATGCGTTTTCAGAGTGAAACCTCCATTGTTATATAGCTGGCGTTTTTCCCTCCACAGTGCACCCATTCATTGGCTAGTTCATGGTCACATGACATCTAACAATGAAACTGTTTCCCGCCAAGTGCCATGAGCGGGCAACATTGCGAAAACTATGACGTCAAACGGGAAACAGTTCACTGTTACCCGCGAAATGTTGACCGCTGTTGCACGTGGCCTGATGTTGTCGCTGGAATCTCAGCGCGTTTTTCAAAATTTGCTTTTGTTTTGTTTTGCTATATAACAAATCGCTTAATGACTGGTCCCTTGGGAAACAGTGAATTTTGTTTCCCTCGAATCTCAATGTTTCCCTCGACTTCGTCTCGGGAAACATTGAGATTCTCGGGAAACAAAATTCACTGTTCCCCTCGGGACCAGTCATTAAGTGTTAATTATTAACCTTAAGGTTCGTGCATCGCCGCATGGAATTCCACCTCACTCACGATCAGACCAGTATGATATGCATATAAGAACTTTTAATTAAAAATTCTTACTGTTTCTTAATAAATTTTCTTATTTTACGGAATAAGCCAAATGAACCCTACATATAAACAGATTGGATTAGCAGCGGGTTGCAATAAGAGGTTCTAGAATATTTCCTGAATAGATTCCGTAGCTTCGCGTTTCATTCTTTGCCAACTACGTTCATCTGAACAAGAAATTTCTTTTGCGTTTTGTCGCATGTTGTTACCCCATATGCAGTATCCTGTCGTGTTCATGACGTAACAGCTTAGAAAAAAAGAAGTATTTAAATTCGCACATTTTTTCGCTTGAAGTATCGACTAGGATTTACCACAACTCGTCACTTTTTAAAATGACTTTGTAATCTTTTCACTGTTTTCCTACCGGACAGGAAACATTTATTTCTTTTGATACTTGATTAATGGCCATTTGTACTATCTAAAACAAATATAGATCGAAGAACACTCTCAATCTGATAAGTTCTTTGTAAGGGTGATACCGGTTTTATCACACGGTTTCTTACGGCCCTATCAGCGACTTTCATATAACCCACAATGTATTTGGTTTTCCCCACAAAATTTTGCATAA
Organism: Micromussa lordhowensis; assembly: GCA_964020085.1. NCBI lineage: Eukaryota > Metazoa > Cnidaria > Anthozoa > Scleractinia > Lobophylliidae > Micromussa > Micromussa lordhowensis. The sequence continues at coordinate 20,330,860 of OZ026609.1, read as the reverse complement.
ACTATTGTCATCTATTCTCAAGTGTATTTGAAAACAATAGTTTATGCAAAATTTTGTGGGGAAAACAAAATGCATTGCGGGTTATATGAAAGTCGCTAATGTACGTCTTTTCCGTATTTATCCCACGCATGACGTAATCATTCCCGCGAGCGGGTTTTCAGATTTTGTTTCGAACTGTTTTTCACTTGGTAAACAATTCCTTGTTCCGAAAAACGTAGAGACAAATACAAAATGAAGCATTTTAAAATTGTTGCGCCTACGTTTGCAAGTTCCATATCCCCCGGGGGGAACTCCCACATAAAAGGGACGTGGGGTGTTCGTCGTTCCTTTTAGAAAAGCGGTGTTGGTACCTCTATATTTTTCGATAGGGTTTTCAGCTTAAAAAGGTTCACAGCGGAAGCTTCTGTGGTACCTTTTAGGGCATTGCGCGAAAAAATATGACAGAAGATATTTTCCAGCCATGCCCTCCAAACAGGATCTTGGTAGCTCTTGGAGGTTCTTTTCAATATTTCCCAAGAGCACCCCCGTTCTTTTGTTATATAGGAGTACCCTCTCCCCCCGAGTGGTTCCATACTGACCGCGCGCAACACGGAAGAACTGAACGTAAACGGCAAAACATGCAGTTCGGTGCTAGACGTTTTGTGCCTTTGACAGTATTTCCGTTTACCACTGCCTAACCAGAACAAAGTGACATGAATTAAAAATACGTTATTGACGTTATTGTTCTGGCTCTATATGGAAATTTGTTGCGTTCGGTCTCTTGTCAAGTTACTCGCTGTGTTTGGTCCAAATGCCAAAAATATACAGGCCTGTGTCGACTGAGTTAGTAACAAAGCTTGAGGAATTTTGAGCGATTCTGTAATGGAGTCAAAAGGTATCAAAGAGAAGCTGGTGCTAAGTGCTTTCATCAAGAGTAAAGAATAAATCCTAGCGAAAACTTTTAATCTCGATTTCAGGGATGAAAAGCGTCAGAATCGAAATATTTTGTAGGGGAGGGGATAATTACATATCTATGCTTTTTAGGGAGGGGTACCAACAACTGTTTTCAGTTGAGTGTCGAAAGTAATCATGCAATTACTTTGGTTTTCAGTTTGGTTTTACTACGGTTTGAGATTGGCTGAGTGGTCTAATTGGTTTGGTTTTGAAATCCAGTTGAAAGCCGCTCCATAGCCGCTATAACGACATGTACCAAGGGCTCTCATATTGACTATTTTTCCCAGCTTACACCTTTAGAAGTGAAAATTAACTACTTCTCTTGAAATTGTCTCGCGGTATTGATATTGCTTAACATCGACAGACAGTCATCTTTTTGTCCTCATGATTCAACGTTTTCTCTTGATCATCCAGACCTTAGTGGGGTTAACCCCTTCACTACCAAGGGGTCTCCATTTGACGAGTAAAATCGTCTGGCGTTAGACAGAGTAAAATCTATTAAGTGGGTCTTGGCAGTGAAAGGGTTAAGGGCAAAAAATGATTGAGTAATGGCTATGAGAATGCGCCTGTTTTGCGCATCATTCTGAATTTGTTGTGACCAGATACCCAGCCAGGGAGCCCATTAACGGGATATTTCGGTGCAGTGCTTTTTTTTTTGCCATTCATTATATCATTCATCCAGTTTGCATGTAATATTTTGAGTCTCCATACTGGTGTAAAAGTAAGAACATAAGCCTTGAATTTTCTTTATTTAGGAGTTATTTTTAGCTCCAATGTAATGCTTTGTATAAGACTCGTGCTTGCACAGTGGCCTAATTGATAACCCTCTCAACTCAGGCTTAAGTGGTCCGGATCCAGCCCTGCACAGGATGCAAGGCACTTAGCTCTCACAGTGCCTCTCTCCTCCCAGATGTATGAAAGTGTACTGGCAAATTTAATGCTGAGGGTAACCCTGTGATGGACTTGCATCCCATTCAGAAGGGAGTAGAAATATTCCCAATTTTTTGGCCTGGCACAGACTTTTGTGAACCAAGCTCTTTTCCAAACATATGAATGTTCTTTTCCAAACAGACTGTTAACAGTCTTGGTATCCCCTTGTGAGAGATATGCAGGTTACCAACTAACTAGGCACTTGTCACATGGGTACCAAGTTTGTGCCAAGTGTGATGTCCTCAGAAGCAAGGTTGGCTCAACTATGCAGTACAAGTGAAGTAAAGGTAAATTCTGCATGTGAGCTAAGTGGACTATCAGGCCAGAGCTTATCCCAATTGTGTGGTTCCAGAAAATATCCATACCCCCACCACGGAGGGAATTGGAAATTCCGAAGGGGAGGGGGGGGTCAAAGACCCAGGAAATTCCAGGGGGTTGTATGATCGATTTAGTTTCCAGAGGTCTTTTGATTCAATTCGGATTTGAGTGTCGATCTAGCTGTTCAAAAATCCTCTCTTACCTACTAAGTAGAACTTTCACATGAAAAATAGTGGCTTGAATACTTGTTTTTGACTCGCATTATATTTGAAATACATTTTCCTTCTTCAAAAAGCATTTTGGAAGCTAACAAATGCGAAGAACGTGTCGTTGGAGACTAGCCTAGTTTGTTTTCGCATTGGTCTTCGAAGTGGCAGTCGATTTCTTTCATGAAAATTAGTTTCTTTATAAAGGTAGAAATGATGTTACGATTTCACACACTTGAGAATTTCGTATCCCTGGTTATCTCTGTCTATTTGTATGTAGTTTTGCTGTAAAATTGGCTTTCGTCTCGAGTCTGTTAGCGATCGTGTTCGCAATAAAAGTATGGTGTCAATTTCATCCACACGCATTTTATCAGTCCTTAATGGAAATTGTACCACATTTACAAAGGGAGTTGGTCGTGTTGGAAGGTAATTTGACAAGTTTCCATTTTATCTCTTCTTTTAAAGCATGTTTCACTAATCTTAAATGCTTTCTTTGCGAGTATCTTCAGATATAGATGTTACAATCGATCGAGAATATTAAGCTTAGTAGTTATGTGCAATGCAGATGGCTAAATGTTTACTTTTACTTTAACACACTTTCTTGTCAAAACTATTTTTCCAGAGGGTATGGGGGATGTACAAAATAGTAGTGGAAATTCTGGAGGGGTGGGGGGTTATTTTACTGGTCAAAAAATGGAAATTCCTGGGAGGGGGGGGGGGCTTACGTGAAATTCCCTCCGTGGTGGGGGTATGGATATTTTCTGGAACTACACATTTCTGTAGCATGAAGCGACTAGGAGTATTTCTACTCCCCCACTGGATGGGACGTTAGTCCATCACAGGATTACCCCCAGCAATAAATTCGCCAGAACACACTAATTTATACACCTGGGTGGAGGAGGCACCATGAAAGTAAAGTGTCTTGCCCAAGAACCATATGCAAGAACACAATGCAATGTTCCCGGCCAGGGCTCAAACCTGGACCACTCAATCAAGAGACAAGCACACTAACCATGAGGCCACTGCGCCTCTAATTATAAACTATTTTGAGTCCTTTAGCTTGATTATCTTGCTTTTGGAACTTTATCTACTGTACCAAGAGTAATACAAAACATTAACTAGCAAACAAAATTATTAAAGGCAAACACAAAATTAATTATAACTAAAGAAAATCAATAATATCAACATGCCATTCAATTCGGTCTGTTTTGCTCTTTGCTCATCTGCATGATGAAAACAAAAAGGATATACATACAACTTTTTACTGCTGCAATGTTAACAACAACAACAAGGACTTGTGTGGAGAAGCAGTCACTGAGATTCAACTTCTTGATTGTCTGCTTCTGCTGTTACTGACTCACTTAATCGTTTTTCTTTCTGCCGTCTGTTGCAAAACCACACCCGAACAACCTCTTTTTCAATACCAAGGTTTTCCACAAGAACACCAATTTCTTGGGAGGATGGTCTGGGATTATTACTGAAGTAGTTCTCCAATGCAGTCTTGGCAGTGAGCTCAATTGATGTTCTTTTCTTTCGTTTCCTTAATGGAGAGCCTGATGCATCAATGCTGCTTGCGGAGCCTCTGTTATTATCTGCTTCCTCCAGCCACTTCACCAACAGTGGCTTGAGCTTACACATGTTCTTAAAACTTAGTTGTAGAGCCTCAAAACGGCAAATGTGCGTCTGGCTAAACATACTGCCATAAAGTTTCCCCAGAGCTAGTCCAACATCAGCCTGAGTAAAATGGAGCTTGATTCTTCTCTGTTTGAACTCTTTTGCAAACTGTTCCAGGTCATCTGATGTAGTTGTGTCTTCTTCTGAACTAAACTCCACCACATCAATCTCGGTTTCTGATGATACAAAGTTGTAAAAATATTTTAGAGATCTATTTTTCCCCACGATTCTCCTTGCATTTTTGTCAACAGTTTTTGCTGTGCAGGAACTTTTTTGGGAAATTATTCAACCACCCCTCCTCCCCCCACTCAAAAAAATAATCGTCCATAGACTAAGAAGATACAGTTGACTAATGAAAGATCAAGGAGGATTTGATATCATAAAAACATAGCTAGTGTGGGGTGAGGTCATTTACGCACCATTCCTATTAAATTTCTTCTCTATATTGGATTTCCGACATGTATCTAGAAAAACACTTTAGTTATAAAACTTAGTACAGTAGAACTGAGAAACCTTGTGAACGAAGCACTGCAGAGCACGGGAAAGTCAGATGCAAATTACGTGATTGCAACACCCCTGAATATCGTTTATCGTCTGGCTAGAGTTATTCTAGGAATCTAGTACTGCGGAAGTTGTTGACATCGGATTCTCTTGTATAAACACGTATTTCGCGCCATTTTGCTACATTTACAAAATGGCGGATTTCATTCGTAAAGGCCGTCTATCGAGTTGTGTATTTAATTAAAACGAATATATCTCCTCGCAAGTATTATACATCCTTACTTTAGAAAGTAATTCACCTGCACTGTCAAAGTCCTGTTGCTGAGATTCAGCTCGGATTTCAGTGAATGTTCGCTTAAGAAGTTTTGCCTCCATGTTTGTGAGATCAACAATCTTACTCTCAAGGTTATCGTCTTGCACGTTGATAAAATGCTTCACCTTCGCGATGCCTAAGCGAATGAAAGCTTCTCTGTGCCTTTGCAAGTCAGCACGATCTAAAAGATAACCAATGTCTTCCTCTAA
>OZ026609.1:20318276-20320776 GCA_964020085.1 Micromussa lordhowensis | reverse complement strand
GTTAGTTAATATTTTGCCAGTTCATCTCAATCAATTTTGTCTTTTTTTGTTGTAGGAAGACATTGAAATTCCTATTCCAAAATATTTTACATATGAGAACTCTAAACTGCTACAAGAACGTGAGAAGATGCTTGGAGGAATACTAGCAAAGATGGGACCTCAAGAAGCTATACCAGTGAGTTTTGTGTATTTTTATAACAAAGTTGATTTAATCTTTAGGTGTTAATCATTTCTGTATCAGTAAAACGTTTAACTGACAACTTGTGTATTTTTTGTTTTGTCTGTTTTTTTAAACAGCAAAAAGAAGAGATACAGATGACACTTGATGATGCTATCAGACTTATTCAGGTTTGTTGAACAAAGTTATTATAAGAAGCTTCTAATTCATAATAATATTGCATGACTTTTTATCAATGATGCACAGCTTCAGAAAATATTGGTACCCATTTTATGGCCGGCCGGTGGAAAATCTAAGGATGAGGATAGGCCGAAAAACCAAAATTTTTAAAAAAAGTTTGAAGCTAAACTGGAGTGGGATATTTCCAGGAATAGTTGACTTTCAGTTAACAGCTCTTTGCAGCCATTACCATTAATGATCTAATAAACACCCCCTCTCTTATAAATGCCTGAGCATATCCATTAAAGGTCCCCAGTGTGGTGTCAAGTTTGAAAAAGATGCCCCTCTCTAATAAACGCCCTGTTTCTGATAGACACCCCCCCCCCCCCCCCTCAAAAAAAAATCATCTAAAACTTAAGAAAACGCTCTGTAAAGCAAAATCACGCAATTTATTTAACATCTTGGCTGCTTGGACAGCAGTGGCTTACAAATTGTATCCTGTTTGATCTTGCTGCATTGATATAGAACTATTTAAACTTACTGTTGCCACTGCGTTGATGTGGAACTATGAACTTTTATTTGGATTTTGTCAGTAGTTGTTACGGTTAACTTGAAATAAACGCCCCTTTTTAATAAATGCCTCATATCTATTTAATGTCCCCCATCTTACGCCACAAACATTTAATAAACGCCCTGGGCGTTTATTAGATCATTTACGTTACTTGGGTTTCTGTGAACTCATTACCTATCTCTATTACATGTAAGTGTTAGAGTGCTGACTCCAATGTTGCTAGGGAAATTGCCTCAGATGTTGAGGCCTGTGTTAAAAAGAAATCAGATTGTTCATTATATGCATTTTTGTAAAGTGCTGTGCTGTACTTAACTTAGAGACCTTATTAGCCAATTTCTTTTTTAGGTTCATGAGAGAGCTAGACAGGGAAGGCTGAGAGCAAAATTCATGAGAGAAATAAGGTTTGATACTTGGTTCTGCTCATGTTTAATTTTCAGGAATATGACCTAATGACAGAAGAACCTCACTTTCTTGAACTCCCTCAAAATCTCATACTCATTTAATCATTTCCCCTTTGATATACACATTCGTTTTTGGGGTCTGGACTCTCTTGGAATCCTGACATCTCATGGATTTGACAATTGATATTTTTGTTATTGCCCACATATGCACCTTATTGGCCAGCCTGGGTGTATTCTGAGGTATCCCTTCTGAGAATGGTTCTTACATGATACTGACCCTGCTGGTTTCAAAATTTGTTGTACATGTGCACGTACTGTACATGACAGTTGATGCTAAAAATCAGACACTGCTGCATTTAGATACATGCAGATAAAATAGCTTATTTTTCTGAATTGTATCACAGACAACAAGAAGAAAGAGAACGGCAGGCACAGTTACGTGGAGCTCCGACCATGGATCCTGATGTTGCAGCCACAAAAATTCAAAAGGTTATTGACTGTACAGTTAATTATTGTTTCATTATATTGTGGTCATTAAACCTGAATGCATAGGACAAGGTTTAACATTACATCATTTTCTAGAATGTTGTGTTGTAGTCAGCCAGAGACACCATGATCAATCTTGCAAGGTCTCCCAGTACACTATAGCTCTATTAAACTTGTCTTTTAAATTGTTTTCTGTTGTAGGTTTGGAAAGGCTATTCGCAGAGGAGAAAAACCAAGAAAATGAGAGAAGAGGAATTGATTTTTGTGGGAATGGTGAGTTACTGAGTGACAATCTGTTTTAACTTGAAAATGTTAGAACTGTTACATGTAACTGGTATATTTGACACATTTATTACCTGAGAAGCTTGAGCAGATCAAAATAGTTTGACCACATTAATTTAGCAGTTAAGAGTGAACATTGAAAGAAGACTGTATTTAGAACAATTTGTACGTTTTTGCCTCGAGCTCTCAGTCTCAAGCTTTTAATTTAGCGATTTCAAGCAGCTTGAATTTCATCAATATTAAATAAATAATTACCTAAATGCAGCCTACATGTACTCCAGATTTTAAGATGAAATCCCATAGGAAATCAAGCAAAAACCAGTTCTTTTTGCATTTCCTATCATAATGGCTAAAGATAAAAAGTAGTTGCCTGAATTTCCCATGGGAACTTGAGAAGTTTAAACAACAGTGGTAAAATTTCAT
>OZ026609.1:20305776-20313276 GCA_964020085.1 Micromussa lordhowensis | reverse complement strand
TGTGCCAACTGTGAATGAGGCAGCTGCTACCTACAAAGGTGAGTATAATTTGATAGTGATGCAAACATGTCATGGTGGAGCATTTTGGAGGGCAGCCTCGCAATGCATGTACATGTAATGTCATGCAAAGTTACCTATTGCACGGTCAGAATCTCTTAAGGACTTCCACATCTACATGAATTCATGACTTGCAAAATCCTAGTTGAGACAGTTTGCAACTGATAAAACTAAATTAATGAAAAATCAAAACAAAAATATTGTCATTTCCTTTAGATGTGTGGCAGTTCAGAGATGAGAGCAATAATTTTGAGCAGAAGCATGATGCAGAGTTGATCAAGGAGGCAAAAAGGTAAAATACGACAACAACAAAAATATGTGTAATAATAACTTTATTTAAGTGTCAAATGTGTTAAGTACTGTTGGGCTAATTGGGGACATTGTAAATAAATACACAAATATTGGAAATATAATGAAGAATTCCAGCTGGTGGGAGATTGACCAGTTGGCTATTTGCGTAACACAGTCAAGGAGTTGAACTCGGGGCTATGGAGGACAAATCTAGATGTCAGTAGCTAGGGTGGAGGATTTGAACTAGGGACCTCCAGATTTCAAATCCAGCGCCCTAAACTACTCGGCCATGCCACCTCTACAAGCATTTTCTGTCTTGTTGGGATGATTGCATTTCATTTGCATTAATTGCTTAGGATTAACGTAATATTCCTCTGTCTGCTGTGTGGCAGTTGATGGTTTGTGGCAAGGTGTTCACATCACAAACTATTAATTCAAGAATAACTAGCATTGAATTTCTCCAGTACCAAATACAACACAGTGTGGCAAAAATAAATAGTTGAATTTTTTGTTTTTTGTTGCTACTATGAAGGCCACACAGTGAGTTAAATGCCTTTAATTCTTTAATAGAAGAAGTAATTTTTGAAAGGCTGTTGTCAGCTAAATATTTTTGCATCTCTTTTAAGGATTGAAGTTGACGAGGAAATTCGGAAACAGGTGGACGAGCTGATGCGACAAGAACTGAAAAACCTGAAAATGGTTTGTACTGTTAGAGCACTTCCTTTAGTTAATATTTAATAGCAAGACACTGACACTGTAGTAAAGAAACAAGGGCAACCATTTGTGCTAAAATAAAAGAGAAAGCGTTAGGTTGATGGCAACTTAAAGAGTGGTGTTACATTTTTTCGTCTTTTCCGTTTTGTAGGCTGTTGATAGAGAGAAGGCAGGTAAAAAAGGCAAAAAAGGAAAGAAAAGTGGAAAGAAAAGCGGCAAAAAGGTAAGCTATGCTTGGAATATGTGAAAGCCTTCTTATGTTAAAGAGCTGTAGTATATGGTATACGTGGAAACTGATCTATACAATGTGGTGTCCTTTCAGTGCAAACTTTGACTCGCTTCTATTTTCTTCAGAAAAAGAAGAAGAGTGGAAAGAAAAGCGGTAAGAAGGGAAAGAAAAAGAAGAAGGAGAAGGATTTAACATCTGATAGGTTGGTTTAACGTTTAAATTCTCACTATTTTCCCATAAATTTTGTATTGTTCCCCTTGGGAGAACTTGGTGTTTGGTCAAGAAGTACTTTGTTTCTGACATCTCTCAATGTCACACCTTAATATCACGCGGGAGGAAATATTTTCCCATTCAAGGAAAAGCTGTCTTCCAAGAACGAATCGGTAATTTTATTGATTGATACAGCAACCATTGGAACAACAACAGCATTTATTTGTACTGCACAGTACATCTCTGACTTCAGCGTTTTGTTTTATTTTAGAACCATGGAGTCACTTTACGAAGAACTGGTCCATGAAGGAATTTTAGTGCGAGCTCCAAGGATAAGACTTAGCGAATACACTGGAGAATACAGGTAAAAATAAACATGATTCTTACATGGCAGCTAATAGTTAAATGGTCTAGTTATCACTTGTTGTTTGACTGAGATGGCCTGCACCTCTTTACAACCTCTATTTTGATTCGTTCTTGTTAATCTGCACCTCTTTTGTTGTTAAGACTAGGGGCATTGTTTGTGTTGTTTACCCATTGTCTCGTTTGGCCAATTATAGAGACCCTTGTAAACGGTGCGTGCTCCGTTTGACTGTCATTTTTAACGCGCTATGCAGGACAAATGTGGTATATCTTTTAGCGATAGTGTACACACGACTTTCCGTTAGTTAGAAAGACGACCTAACACCAACGCAAAACATACTAAAGTTTAACACAAAAGCCGGAATTTTACTTGTAGACGTCACAACAGTTACACGACAGTTTCAAATTGACCAATCAGGTTTCTTTACAATTGACCACTCAGTTTTTCCTCACCTGGGGGGGGGGGGGGAACCCGGGGGGGTACTTAACAAAGTTTAATACGGGAGGCTCCGCCCCGTGGTCCAACCCCTTACCCTTTTATATACCATTTTGGCAGAAAAGGTACTGATACAGCCATAAGTGCGTCTATTCGAAATACTTTAATTAAAAGGCCCTTGTAAATACCTAAATTACCGATTTCCCTACCCTTTTATATACCTCAACTTGTGAAATCCCTACCCTTTTATATACCTGAAGCCTGAAAAAGGTACCCCTTTCGGGCGGAGCCTCCCCGTGTAGGCCATTATAGGGAGTACCCTTCGGGTTTCCTGAGCACTTAGATTTGATGGGTCATTATAACTATTCTTTGTCACTTGATGCTACAATCGTGCTTAGCTTGAGGGAAATGCGCTGTGCACGTGCTCGGGCTCATGTGCGCGCGCTGATAACGCGAAAATCGTGCGCAGTAGGGATGCGCAATGAAAGTGTCTTAAATTCAATTAATAAACAGAGTAATGCACAAATACTAAATCAGAGATTATCGCTGTTGTTTTTTATTGCAGTTACCTTGGCACAACTCTCCGTCAAGCAAACATTGAACCTATGCCGTCCATATCTGATGTGAGAAGAGTCGTCACAGAGTTTGCTATCTTGCCATTAGGTAAATATAGAATCGGCTGTCAGTTTTGGTTATTCCTGGGAAAAAATCTAAAACTGCAGGGTTGCCACAGATCAAGAAATGGCCAGGGAAAAAGAATTCTTCAGGTTCAGGGAAAAGTCAGGCCCCAGTTGTTCGAGGGTTGGATAACGCCATCTACCTGATTAAGTGTTAACAAAACAAACCGCTCTATCCGCTGGATAGTGATTTGTCCAGTGGATAGCCCTGTCCTGGGCCAGGGAGTTAGATTTCGAGTCGCTGTCTCAACGATGTTTTTCCATAAATGAATGCGAATTTGTTGAAAACTCGTCAGTCTGAAATGAATGGACAGGACGAAAGGCTGTAAAGGGAGGCTGGAGGTCGTTTCTATATCTGACATATTTTTATTTTATTTTTATCAGGCAAAGAAGACGCTCTTTGGGCTCGTCATGCAATCTTCCTCCCACAGTGGGGAAAAGATTGCGTGACGAGCCCAAAGATTGTCTGTGTGGGAGGCCAGGAAAAGTGAGGAAAAGGTCGGAATTTTGAAAAGTGATGTCTGTTGCAGAGGTCTCTCACATAAGCACGCGTGTCCGTTATTGTCTGTAATAAGATTGTTGTGATAATTTTTGTCAGGATCCCAAGCCGTACACGAGAAAGCACCCTTCGTGAAGTCTGTTCTGATTGCTGGCCCGCGAGGCGTGGGAAAGAAAATGCTTGTGCATTGTATCTGTACGGAGACTGGGGCCAACATGTTTGATTTGACCGCTGCCAACATCGCAGGCAAATACCCAGGGAAGGCTGGGCTCCAGATGATGATGCATATGGTATTTAAGGTATGCTCACGTGGTCATTGTGGGGGCGCGGTGGCCTCATGGTTAGTGCGCTCGACTCTGGAGCGAACGCTCCGGGTTCGAGCCCTGGCGGGGAAATTGTGTTGTGTTCTTAGGCAAGACACTTCACTCTCACAGTGCCTCTCTCCACCCAGCTGTATAAATGGTACCGGCGAATTTGATGCTGGGGGTAACCCTGCGATGGACTAGTGTCCCATCCAGGGGGGAGTAGAAATCCTCCTAGTCGCTTCATGCTACTGAAACCGGGATAAGCTCCGGCCTGATGAGCCACTAGGCTCGTATGCAGACTTTACTTCACCACGTGGTCATTACTTACACGTGAAGTAATATACAAACACGAGATATCGTGTCCTATCACAATTCCAAACACTGAGAAGAGCGTTGAAAATACGACACGCAGTGGAGTATTTTTGGCAAACTTTGAGGTGTTTGGAAATGATGTAAAACGCTGTCTTGAATGTTTGATACATCTTAACCGAAACATAAGCAGAGGGGAAAACGGCGAAATAAATCGTAAGCATCTCTGCTAATTAAGATCAGATATCCAAACATCGTCAAGGTTACGATTTGATGAATTATTACATGTAATGTGATTGAGGCCGGGAACGAATTTGTGTATCATGTAAAGCTTAACTGTAGCACCCCTAGCCCTAAAATGTTGTCCAGCAAGTACCTCAAAGATATTTCTTAAATCGGTAATTTTTATATTTTGTTGAAAATTCGTGCGAGCCATGCGTTTGTTTTTCTTACTTCATTATCGACGTCTTATGATTTTAAGTTAAGGAAACTTCTCAGTAAAGAGCAAGACAAAGCATTCTCTTTAATTAAGCTTTCGTTTATTGTTATATGTTGGTGGATTGGGAATGGTTTGGGAGAATTTCCTTGTAAATGGATGAAAGGGTGGTAAATTAGCTCAGTCTTGAGGGGGGAAGGGGATCAACATGAATCTAAGTGAAATTTTATGAAGTTTAAAGAAGGGTGAAAAGGAAAAAAATGGATCTCCACCAGACAGTTGATCGCCCCCGAAAGTGCACCCCAGATTGGTGGGCAATTGTTTGGTGTACGTCTACTAATTTTTAATCTCTAATTTTAAAACAACATCAAATCTTCCGAATTTCCTATTTCCATAGATTTTTATAATCCTTTAAGAAAAACTATTTATCCCCAAATATACCTAAAAATCCAAAACAGCCCAAAACGTGGATATGTGGGATGTGCAGAGATATTATTGACTGCTTGAAACGCGAAAGAGATATTTGCGTGATTTTGCGTTAAAACCATGATACCCAGCCTTAACGAAAGAAAATCAGTTTTTCACCGTTGTGTGATATTTGGGTTTGATCTTTAAACAGTGCTTACACGATGCCCTCAGAATTTTAACGGGGTGAAGAGTCAAGGGCCTCAGCAGCACTACTCTGCCTAAGCACCTATATCATAGTGCCCCTAGCCCTCTGTCCTTTGTGGTTATGTTCCTTTTTTTTGGTGTGTAGGTGGCCCGTCAGCTTCAACCGTCCGTTGTATACATTGGAGATGCGGAGAGAACCTTTGTTAAAAAGGTTCCCAAGACGGACAAGGTAGTTGGGTTTTTCGTGAAATTTGTTAATGTTTTTCTACTAACTAAAGCCAGGGCCACAAGCTCAGAAGTTTTATAACTATTAAATGCTACCTTTTTTAAACGAAGTTTAATTGATTGATCGTTTTCTATCAATTTTACAATCGGCAAGATCCTTCAAGCTTTTACCCAATATTCAGTTGGGAATATAGCATAGGCTAGTTTTGTCCCTCTTTGTTTCGCCTGTCTGAATAGTATTAAAAAAAGGAAAATTGATGTACACTTAACGAACACCATTTGTCCCCCTCCCTTCCCCTCTTTTCTAAAAGTTTGATTTTATTCATGTTATCTTTTTCTGTTTGCAGAGTGACCCAAAGCGACTAAAGAAAGATTTACCGAAGATTTTGAAAACTCTTAAACCTGAAGATCGAGTGCTTATTGTGGGAACCTCGCGCATGCCTTTTGATATCCTTTAAACTTTTTAACTGAAACAAACTTGACCAGTTAATAGGGAGTTGAAGAAAACCACGACGGCAACGGCAACATCACTAAAGGCTGGTTTTCACTAGCGCACAAGCATAAGCGTAATACGCAGACGCAGTAGAGTGCTGCTAAGTAGCCCCTTTTGTTTGTAAATTATCATAACTAAGGGCGCTAATTACCAGTATCACACTGCTTCTGCGTATGTTGGCGTATGCTTATGCTTATGCGCTAGTGTAAACCAGCCTTAAACTAAAGGTTTAATGAGCAATACAATGGCTGTGCGCGTGTGTTATAAATTAATTCTTGGCGTATTTATTTACCGTCCTCTACACGACAACAGCGTGAAATGGCCAGACACTGCGTTGTCTGGAGAACGTGAACCACAACGGCTACTTTTTTTTAAATTTCTGTTTCAAATTTACCGCTGTGATCAAGATTTAGTTTCGTGATAGTTTTGACAGTGATAAAGTGAATGACTTTAGAGTGTCGCCAGATTTGTAGGTAAAATATAAAGTCATTTTTTAATGGACGTTTTCCTCGGCGTCGCCTTCTTGGTTACTCAAATTACAGAGAATACCTTGGTTCATGATAGATTTACCGTGTTTAAATAAAAATAACGTTCAAGTTCAAGTTCAAGTTCAGTTCCTTCTCTCCGTCTGGAGAATAGGAAGGAAATCATGCTCCTCCAAGATACCCTGTTTGCTGCCGCCAATCCTGCCTCAACCCAAGAGTTGAAACCCATTGCCATTCTCTCCTTCTCCACAGTCCTTCTTCGCGTTTCTTTAGGTCTTCCTCTCTTACGTTTCCCTTCTGGTGCCCACGTCAGGGCAACCTTGGTTAGTGCTTTTTTATTCCTGTTGTGTTCCTTGACTGACCCAAGATGGTGAGATCAAACCATTCTGTGGCATGTACCAGAAGATTCTGCTTCTGCCAAGACCTGACTACGCTTCAAGATTCTGTAAGTATATACTACAGTTTTTTTTTTCAAAAAAGTCAAAAAAGTCAAACGATGAGGTCCTAAAACTACTCTGAACAAATCACTCCTTTCGTCTTTTAAAAAGCTTGTCAAGAAGCTCTCTTCTTATTACTTCTTATTATGTCAAGGGTTGTATAAACTCTTGACCAATCATCTCGCGATTTCGTTTCAAACAATCCAATCACAGTGGACATGGCTACTAAACGTCTGGAAATGGCGGCAAAGCTCATGCCGAAGTGTGTTGCGCTGGAGACATTAGCCTCCTCTAAAAGCTAGATCATCTCATCCATTGAAATTCGTCCCGTTCCAGACATCCTGTGAGATGTATAAGTAGAGTTCCTGGCCAAGAACTTTCATTGACTGGAACAGTCTTCCATTGGAATATTTGTCGATGGACTAAGGCCACCATCACTAACCAGTTTTTATCCATTTTATTTTATTCCAAGTTTGGTTTATTTAATCTTGCACTTATGTCACTGGGTGACTTTGCAAGAATCCAAATGCAAATGTGAATGTAAGAATATAGATTGGCCGTAGTTCTAGTGTTTTCGATCAAACTACCTCGCTCACAATACTTTTAAACAGTAAGATGGCGGAGATCAATTTAGCTTTTTAGCTGAGCCTTTTAACCTGAGATTGTATTTGTCTTGTGTTTTTAGTGCTGTGGAAAACGCTGGTCGCAAGGTACGGTGGGCG
>OZ026609.1:20280776-20300776 GCA_964020085.1 Micromussa lordhowensis | reverse complement strand
CACAGGTTTTGCCAAGCTTTACAAGGCCATTGGCATAGGCCAGACGAACAGCAACCTACAACAAATGGAAAACGAAGAGATTAAAGGGGCACTATCATGAATCATTTGATTTTGAAATGTCAAAAGCCAAAGGACAAAATTTAATAACTTTGTTAAACATTTCTCTGCTAGGTGACTGACACTCAAAATGGGAAGCATAACAAGTTTCCTATGCACAAGGTTGAGATCTGGGGACTATTTTACGAGAGGAATTGATATCCTAGCCCCTCCTAAACCTTGCACTACCACTTGTGGCTTGAATTCCTTTACTTATACAGCAGCTAAGTTCTGGAATGCTTTACCTGACAGATTAAGAGCTATTTCTTGTCGTAATGACTTTATTAGAGCAATTCAACAACATGAATTACTTGGCTAATTGTAATTTCTTATAAGTTAACATTTTATTCAATATACATAATGTTATTTTATTTTGGATTTTAATTTTCTCTGAGATACTAGCCTTTTTTTTGCTAGTCAAAATCTGAGATAATATAAAGTTTTATCTATGTATGTATGAATCTATGTAATGCCAGATGTCAAGTTCTGCCCTTGTGTTTGAAAAATCCTGTCCCCCTCCCCCCCAAAAAAAAACCCCAACCATATTAATAATTTGCTCTCTCTTCCACAATTAGCTAAATACCATTCTCAAACTCATTAGTAATGCATTACGTTTAAACAAAGAAAATCATGACTGTGGCAGTGATTGGATATCTGATCTTAATCAGTACAGAGTTGTAGGCATAACCTACTGACAAAATTCTTGGCGTGGTTAAAGCAGGGAACTGCTTCAAGCTAGAATGTGCTCAAAGACAAATAGAGTTTATAACACATTGAAATTTCACTTAAAATAACAACTTGGGATAACTCCAATGGTACCAAATGAAGGCCATCTTGTCAATGAGTGAGCTTGCTGTTTTCTTAGTCGCAACCCTGGTCAAATGTTAGCCTTAAACCAGGCTTAACCTTGTTCTGAGATATTATGGCAAGCCTACCTACCTTATCTCCTTCTTTGTAATTTGGTGGCTCTGACAGTTTAACAGTGAGATCAACTGCAGGAGCATCATCAGTTACAGGCTGAGGCCTCAAGGAGAGCGAGTCATTGACTATGGATTTTTTAATTAACTCCACAGCTGCTTTGCCTTTGTCACCAAGGGCTTTACCATGAAAACCTTCTAGATCTTCAACTCCTACAATAGATAGTTGAAGTCGGAAAATTAAGATCTACCAGCAAATATCTCGTGTGGTTTTCTCCAATGGGAGCAAATGGTAAAATCCAAGCTTTTCCGTTAAGGTAGCGCTAACATTTTGAGAGTATTACCTATCTCAAATCTTTGCTTAAACTTGACAATGCCCAAACATTGTTTAACATGTTTGCTTATTTCCATTTTAAATTGCTTTCTTCAACCTATTTTAATCAATCTTTAAGATAACAAACTTCTTTTACCTAGAACACCTTTTCCTTTGTAAGTCTTTGCTAGAATAGCAGTGGGACATCCTTTAGATTCTTTGGCTTCATGGAATGCGCGGCAGACATCTTCTACATCATGGCCATCTATTACAATGGTGTTCCACCTGAAAACAAATCAGTTCATAAGACAAGTTACTGTGCTGGAAACAGCCGAATACTTTGCTGAAATTATGGTGTAAAGTGGGATTTTTTATCAAATCCCTAAAAAGTACATGCACCAGAATCCACTTCTTTATACAGGGTTGCCAAAGGTCAGGGGAAAAAATTCTCCAAGGTCAGGGAAATGCCATGGAATTTTATTTTGAGCCAGGGAAAATGGACATTTTGAAGAAAAGTCTGGGAAAATTGAAATAATTTAACATGGCTGATTTAATACCATTTAAAGCTGGAAGAAACACTTGGGAACACCTGACATTTTGTGTTTGTTTGGTCAGGGAAATTTTATTTTTATCAGGAAACAGTTTAGGAATTTTGAAAAGTTATTTATGCCTGTGGCAACCATGTTGTGGAGGGTTGGCCCAAGTTTGGTTTTGACCCACCCTTGTTAAGAGGTGCAAATTCCAAAGTCTTTTATTGATGAGAGAGAGTGACAATGGCAATATCTAGACTATTCCTCTTTCTTTGTCACTATTTTGAAAACATACCCTAAGAAGTATGTAGCAACTGTGAAATAGGTTAAGGAGGCTCGAAAGGGTTTTTCGTTCCTATATTGCTTGTGAAACGATGGAAGATTACAAAGAAGGATGTTTAATGGTGTGGGCAAACTATATGTCTCCTTGCAACGCGAACTTTTGAGCTATAAACAAACGTTTTCCACAGATTTTATTTCCGGTTCGCGCGATTTTACGCAGCATTAACTTCCGGTGTGCTGATTTTAATACTGATTCAGCTGACGCGTGCATCTTAGTTATTGCGTGTGTAGATTGCGCGCGTGCGTGTAGCTAAAAACCCTTTCGAGCCTCCTTAAGTAATGATCCGGATAAGAACTGTAGCATTTTCTATTGTTCTGCGGCAATACGCTTTCCCCAAACGGTCGTGTTTTCAGACCAAGAATTTATCAATCGATGGAAAGCAGGTTTATGAAGTAAAATGTATTTAAACTCTATCTTGAAAGGTAGTTTTTTGTTTTGAAACCATTTCAACCAATCACTACAGACTTAAACAAAGACAGTAAAAGCTTCCAATTTTCCAATGTTCCCCAAATAGGATTACTTTGGCATTTAGACTCAGAAGAGATTTTGTTGAAAGGAAAATAGTTGATCAATTAAGAATAAATAAATACACAGCTACCTGAAGTTTTGGTAGATTTTGGTGATTGAGCCAATCAGAAGTATGATAGAACAATAGCAAAGCTGTGCAAAAGTTAGCACCTTTCAGCATTCCTTGCAGCGTGTGCTATCCTTCTTACATGGACCGTTACTTAAATGTACTGTCCTATGTTACATGTATGAAAATATGATTTTCAACCCTTAAAAGTAAAGATTGCATTGAGCCAAACATCCCAAACCGTCCACACCAATTTTGGTTTATGTAGCATTAAGGGACAAGGAGTATTTCTGTTCACTCCTGGATGGGATGTTGGTTTATTGCAGGCTTACCCCCTTCCCCCTACATTGAAAGTTCTCGCCAAAACCCATTTATACACCCAATGAGCCACTGTGCGAGTAAAGAGTCTTGCCCAAGAACACAGCAAAATGGTGATTGCCAGGAGTTGAACCTGGACTGCTAAATCTAGAATCCAGAAAGCTAACCATAATAATAAATGATAATAAATATCTTGATAATATTTTACACATGGTGTCCATTTAACATTATTGTGGTCTTCTAAGAGCCATGCAAAAAATAGCACTTAATTTTCTGGTATTGATGATGGAAACGTAAAATGAAAAGCGCCACCAGTGCCAAATAAACAGATCCACTCACCCGAAAGCTTCAGTTCTTTTCTTGTAAGTATCAAAGTCATGTTGAAGCATCGTAGGGTCACTCTGCCCAAGGCGGTTGATGTCAAAGATGGCACAAAGATTGTCCAGTTTGTAATGACTTGCAAAGTTCATGGCTTCCCAAACAGATCCCTCAGCAGACTCTGCATCACCAATCACGCAGAAAACACGGTAACTGAGAAAAAAGATTAACACCAAAACATTAGAGACAATAGGCCCTTTGCAGCTGGGGTCATGTGACCAAATTTTTAATGAAAATTAAGAAATACAAAACATGTACCGTGTTTCTATCGAGTTATAGAAACACTAGTGAAAGTTTGGGAGAACGAGAAATGCTGTGGGAACACGAGTCGCAGGCAAGTGTTTCCACAGCTTTTTCGAGTTCTCCCAAACTTTCACGAGTGTTTCTATAACTCAATAGGAACATGGAGAACATGTTTTCTATTTCTTTTAGAAAATACCGTGACAAAGAAAAAGAAAAACAACTTCTTTATTTCGATCATCAAAATGTAAATTCTCTTTGTTTGCGCCATCATTACGTCAACAGCTTGTGCTAGTTCTGTGTTTCTATGGAGTTATAGAAATACGGTTTTAAACCAATCAGCGTGCGTATTTGCTTTGGGTTATTTTCTAAATGAATATAATGGGTTATAACTTAAAGAATGCCAGAAATAGAAAGAGCATATAGAAAATACCAAAATGGCCAAGTTTGAAGCCCCTGGCGTTAAAGGCTAAGTTTATATGAGAGTTTGAATTTTCAGAAAATTAAGAGGACATCAGTGGAAAATGCTGCTGGAGGGCAAGGTCTTACTCTCCAACAACTTTTTCCATACAAATCTACAAATTTTTCTATTTTTTCAATATGCTTTTTCCATTTCTGTCATTTTTTTAAAGTTATGGCCCATAATTTTATGATGAGTAAGTCACGAGATGGCTAAGTAGCTGCAAAGGGCCTATTGAGCTGAATTTCCCTAGGTTCAAATCCCCTTCAAGATCTTTGGTTCGATCCTCAGGATGAATGTCAACCAACACCCCAAGAGGGTATTAACCTGCACTCTGCAGGGAAAGAGAAAACTTGGTAGACAGGGTGATAACTGGCGCATATTGGCAGAGAAAGAATGGAGAGCTTTTATGTCATGAAGAGAGGCGGTTACACTTTCCAGTCCATTACCTCCAGGGGTCTTGGCAAAAAGTGAATAATTCAGGTTTATTAGTGGGTTATTGACTCCTAGAAAAGGTAGTTATTAAAGACAGGACACATATTAGGAATGGTGTACTTATTTACTTTTTCCTCTAAACAGTTCTGCACTCACCAAACTTCAAACTGGAAGTATAATTTCATCTAGACAGAACACCTGTATACAGCAGATATAATTTTGCCATCTTTAAACTTAGTGCTGTTATTAAACTAACATTCACCTTGCTTTGTCAAAGTACTTGCCAGAGTAAGCCATGCCGGCGGCGCAGCTCAAGCCTTGTCCAAGTGAGCCAGTAGCAAAGTCAACAAAGTTTAGCCGCTATAGAACAAAAGCAGAACACTTGACTAACATATGGGGGAGGCGCTATTTTAAGAATTCTATGCTGCGTAATGACTATGCATTTATAATAAATAAACTCTCCTGGATTATCGGGACGTCACCAAATACAAACAAGAATGGGTCAGTAAATCTATGGATATGAAGGGTGATGTTTAAAGTACACATTTCCACACTTATTTTGGCCAATTTTCAGGTATTTTGCGAGATATTTCTTGCAGTTTGGTTGAAATAAGCGGAACTCAATTATGTACTACATTTTTGGGGGTGAAGAAGAGGCAAAATCAACAATCTCCCACTTTTCGATTTTTTTGGGTTGGTGTCCCTGTTAATAGTTTTGGGAATGATAAAGGAAAACTAGCACTGTAACATCAAAGGGTGATTACTATTAAGTTACTCACAACTAATCAAATGAAAGGCACTCACAGGAGTAGGGTGACCCTCCAAATCAGAGTCAATTGTACGAAGTTTGGCCAGATCCTCCACTGGAAACAAGCCAGCCTCTGCCCAAACTGCATACAGAATTGGAGCAGCATGTCCCTGGAAAAACAATTGCAGAATGATAACTGTTAACAAGTACCCCGGCCAGTACAATTTTAAGTTTTAGCCGACAACAACAATCTCTTTGCAAACTTTGTTGATTGTGGACATCTCATAATAAACTAAAGGTTTGACATTGACATTGGCAAAGAGGCCATAAGATTCACCATCACTCTATCTTAAAGATCATTTATTAACTGATTTTAGCTTGCATAACCACTCCCACTGTTAAATTAATGGAGTTCCACTGTGTGTAAGAGAGTCATACCATTTAGTTCATGATTAAAGTGTACGTTGATGTGTACTTATATTTTATCGGTATATCTCAAAGCTCAAGGACACAATGACATGCAATTGTTTATTTTGTCACTGGATGAGATGTGATTCACTCTGGACAACAGAATTATAACGGAGCTCCTGCACGCCAAAGTTGCGCAAGCAGAGCCCCATACCTTAGAAAATCTGGTATTCCATCAAACTAAAACAATTTTGGTTATCACATGGCTGTCTATACATCAAGCCCAATACCTTGAAAAATAAGATAGTAGTACCATTACCACAGGCACATCTATGATATTGGACATCCATGTCATGGCTAATTGTCAGCTGTCAAAACAAGGTATCTGCTGACCAGTATCATGTGACCATATCTTGGGCTCAGGTTTAGAGTTCAGTAAGGATGCATTATTTTTAAAGTTGATTGCTGACCAGGTACTGTTTTCCATTGTATCGCAGGCACAAGTCAGGTTATTACTCTGGGGGAGAAGGAGGGAGAGTATGTGCAAAAGCAAAACTTTGGCGCAAATTAACCCCTGGTGCGTTTTTTACTTTTCTTCCGACATATTCCTTGCACAATCTTCTCTTGGAAAGTTCCCAATATATTACATACAATCTTGGTGACGCTTATTGGGCATAGCTTGTTAAATATAGTGAAACCACACACTGACCAAATTACATGCTCACAATAATTGATCAGATTTTGGAGTTTCTGATCCACGAAGAAAAAAAATTATATTTTTTCTTTGTAGTTAATTATTGCAATCAGGAGCTCCACTTTTAGGCTTGGCTTAATCTATTTATTACACCCACCTTTGACAAGATGAATCTATCACTCGACGCATCCCTTGGATTAGACACTGAGAAAGGGGGCAAAAAAGGGTATAAATTTCATCGTTATCAAAACATATTGAATTAAATCATTCCTAAATTATTAAATAAATGATCTCTTACCAGAATGTATGGTGAAACTGAAAATAATTATTGACATACAGTTTACACTTGGGTAAACAACCTCTCTTGATGAGGCATAATTAACATGTAAACGTAGATATAATTCTATTGTTTGTCTTCACTTTGACAAGCTTCAGTGATGAGTTAACACTTACTCATTTTTAACATCATTTTAATAGTAAAAATCATAAGGAGCTATGCAATTTAGCCCTTATAGAAGTGGAACCAACTGCACTTCTAAATAAAAAGTTCCAAGGATTGCATGACTTAAGTAGACACAAATTACAATGGCACTTTAAACTACTTGTTAAATTGAATATTCAGCAGGTGATCAGTTTCTCATAAACAACAGCTCAAAGTTCCTGCATGTATAATGAATATTGACAAATAGTTTTACACTCTTCTAGTTGCACTTTCAGATATTTGCAAGAATTTGTCAATTATAGGAAATAAAATGAAGCTGTTATTTATCTTCAATGTGAGCAAGTTTCTATTCTTACATCACTTAATAAGGCAAAAACGATTATTATCACATATATTGGTCATCTTAGTTCAGTGTAAATTGAGTAAAACATTTCGAGAAACACATGGCATATTTTGCCACTTTTGCACATTGTTAGATAACTTTTAGAAGCTTTGTATACCCTTTTGATTGGTACCATTTGATGTTTAAATACCAGACAAAGTTCAAGCGAGTAGAGAAGTCAAAGTTGACAACTTGCACTAACAAAAAAATCTAACACTTACAATGTCAACTCCACCATATGATCATCAACAAAGTGTTGTCGCACAATTATTAAATCAGAAATAACTGAGTTACTATGCATGCTCTTGTTGGTCGATAGGTATGTTTCGGTGAGAGTGTGTAAACACCGTTGTAATGTTTTAGATTCATATCTCTAAAAATGTTCTATTAAAGCAATAATCGAGAGGAATTTTTCCATGTCAACATAGCCTCATCTAAACACTTAAGGGATTGGGGGAATTCTTGAAAGTTATACAAACCCTTGGCTGTGTGTGTCGGGTTTGCATAGCTGTCTCAAATTCTCTGAATCCCCTGCTGAGGCTAATTGTAAACACAGAAAAAGTGCTCTATTACTTAAATATCAAAGACTGGCCTCAGAAGTGTTAGAGGACCTTCCTCATATAGCCATGTGGTAGATGGGTGCCTCTTTTATAAAGTTTATTCACTATTATTTATTATTATTACGACAATACATGTTCCTACTAATTTTATTGCATTCTATGCTTTTTTGACAAAAGTCAATGACATAAATCCCGCTTCTTTAAAATATTGGAAAGATAAGACATTTATGTGGCCAACTTTGCAAATACATTAATAACAAAAAAATAATAGTAATAATAATAATATTAATAATTATGGTTTATTAACAGAGTATCCATACAAAAAAATGGTTATTCATCTGTAACAAACTAAAAAAAATACAAAACCCACTAAAACTAAATCTGACTGACAAATAAATAGAATAAACAGTGATTATGTGTAGACATTAAATATACAAAGTTAAAATACTTACAATTTAAGTGTATGAAAGTGGTTAAGGTGATGTGTCTCGTAGAAATATTTAGAAGAATATTAGTGCAAGCAGACTAAGCTTAATATTCTTTATAGCTACCTGGATTGAAACTCTAAACCATATCAACCATATTTTTCCGAGGGGGTACTGGTAAAAGAGAACTCATCCATAGGTTTTTCGTCCGGGGGGGCTAACGAGTTTTGTTTTCTGAAGAGTCATGGAAGAGTTTATCTCATCCATAGACATTTCTGAGGGGGTATATAAGAAAATAAGCTCATCCATAAATATTTCTTAGGGGCATCTACCAAAATAAGCTCATCCATAGATATTTCCGAGGGATCGTGTGTGAAGGTGATTTTCTAAGGGTTCGCCAAACAAAACACCTCATCCATAGGGGGGGAGGGTGTGGATATTAAAATGGAATGGCCCAGCACAGTACCTATAAACCACTCTAGTCTAGAGGCTGTTAAGCTAAAGACGGAAAATTTAAAATCGGTCTATACAAATGCTGAGATCAAAATATTCAAGAATTTAATTCCTCTTTCCACCATGACAAAGCAAAATATTGCTCACGCAAATTGAAGCTCCGCACCAACATATGAGCTTGTCGAGTGAACAAACAAACATATCAAACGTGACTTTTTTTGTATTATTGCTATAATACAGCTTTCAGCCGAAGTTATAGCCGATGTTCATTATCATGGCTTGAAATGTGTACAACAATGTAGCAATATCGAGGCGAGACCTTAGAGAATATGTTGACACTACTGTGCAAATTTACGACATTTCCAGCTGATTGCAAAACTCACCTTTGTAGCGCATTGTGTGGAAAAACAGAACGGACATTATTTCTGCGATAGAGCAGCATGAAGTTGGATGCCTGCAAAGAAAAATCGAGTTGAAAAAACTGGCTCAAAACGAAGCCTACAGTATTTGTTCAGTCAACCTGAATTTCATATTTGCATGCATTTACCCTGAGCCAGCCGTATTCGTGGACTCGATGCTATGAATTCGTAGCTTGTTCGCCATATCTTTCAAAGCTTGGAGAGTTTTCTGATCTGGTCGGTGATAAGCTTCTCCCATTTTGCTAAGATTTGAACCAAGTTCGCGCTAGGAAAGAAAACAATTAGTTCCACTCTGAAGCTCGTTTGCAGCGCGAGTGAACGAATTTTTTAGCGTGCCTCGTTCTTGTACATTTCTTCCACGTGATTTGCGCTTCCAGCATTCATCCTTTGTAGGGACCGCTAGGGAAGAAAAAAATGAAAAGCATAGTATGTCTAAATTCTCTTTCATAATTACCTAACATGTTATTTTCACAAAAAGCAACTATACTAAACATCTTTTCTTACTACTATAATTTATCTTTGGAGTTGTTAAATCAGCTCTCTTACTTTATTTCGGAAGTACTGTCTCACCCCTCCCCAGCTACAACTCTTAAAGCATCCCAAGATAGACGCCTCGCGTATCCAAAGGCAGAAAAAATGTATAATGTCGCGTAGGAACTCCACAATTTCGCAATACCTGCCCACAAGTTTTAATTGTACAAGCGTTCCAGTTAAGCAAATAAATTTCTAATTTAAAGCCTGGACTGAACTAGACGTAAACTGTGGGGTTGTAGGTTTTTTTTAACGAAAGCGAGAATCATATTACTGATATTTGCATCATTAGATGGTTGCCGTTAGGGACTGCGCACTCTTTAAAACTATTTCTCGGAGTGAAAATAATTTATTTTGTCAAACAGATTGGTTTGCAAAGGTGACAAAATAAGTAACAATGATACCTTGTTTAAAAGGACCCCAGTACAAAAAGTTTTAACGCAGAGGAACAGGTGCAGGCAGGTTGGGGAGTTGGCAGAAAAACGTTGTCACAGCCCATCCCTCCCATGATCACAGTTCATACGCTTTTACTTGAACCCTTTTGAACTTTGCTTCAGAACGTGCACAGATTTGCACGTTGCGATATTTAGTCTTTTTTGGGAACATAATGGTGCTTTACCAAGGATAATCAGCTGATTTGAGTCCTTAGAAGGTGCAAGACTGCAGGAAACTTGGCCCAGGATTTTCAGTTTCAGCCTTTTTCTTTCTTGTTTGCATTTGTTATTTGAGGCAATTTAAGAGTTCTGGAATGCAAAAAGCTCCTATTATGGAGATTTCAGTTCATCAAAACAGCAAAAAAAAAGATTGAAATTAAATATTACACGGTGCATCAGTGTCGAAAGGAATGGAGCCATAAACAGTGATGGGCTCCCTAAAGTAAAACATAGCCTTTTATAAAATAACTGAGCCACTGCGTGCGCTATCATTGGTCGATAGGTTTGTTTAGATGAGAGTATGTAAACACGGTTGTGACGTTTTAGAAGCGCGCGTATTTTTGGGAATTCTTTTATAAAAGCAATACATGTAGAGCACTTTTTCCGTGTTTATATAGCCTCATCTAAACACTCGGAGGGCTGGGAGAATTCTCGAAAGTTATGCAAACCCTCGACTACGTCTCGGGTTGGCATAACTGTCTCGAATTCTCCCAGCCCTCTTCGTGTTTAGATGAGGCTATATAAACACGGAAAAAGTGCTCTATTGCTTAAGTGTGATTCGTAAAAAAGAACATTATTAATACAGATTTCATGGAAAGTGGTATCGAGTAAATGTTTTTCTTTTTTGGGTATTCTGAATTTTTGGAACTTTGCCTAAGATGACAATGAACATACACAGATTCAGCCTCGATTTCAGGCTCTGTCTTGCTTCGTGTCGAGCAAACTGGAGAGGGATCTGGACAACTTTGTCACCAGTGCCGGGTTGTCAAAGCCCGTTAATGCTAACCCAGGATTAAAAGTTAACCGAAGCATTAATTTTTCTTCCATAAAAATGTTTTTTTTTTTGCTTCGCATTTTTTGTTTAGCATGAGATTATTCAAATTCAAAAGAGAAGACCAAACAGAAAACCCTTCCGAAAAGTTGCAAAACAAAAATCAAAATCCTCGCTAATCCTGGGTTAGCTTAATCGGGCTTTGGACAACCCCAGGGTGTTTTCAACCGCAATGGCGAGAACTCCCTGGCGACGAGTTGAATGAAGTCTATGGCGACCATGAATACCTACCAATTGACCATTTCCGAGTTCTCTAAAGCCTCTCTTTCAAAGCGAGGCCTGGTGCACAACCATTCATATGAAAATGAGTTTAATTTGCATGTGAATGAAATCTCATTTTAATATGAAAGGATGAGCACCAAGACTCGCTTTGAGAAAGAGGCTAAAGGTAATTCAGAAATGGCCTATTAGAAAAAAATTCCGGAAATCTCGGTTGAAAGCCAAATTGAACAGTAATTTTCGGGAAATTCCGTTCGGAAATTTTAGATTACCTCCAGAGTAAGTCTGGGGTGGATCTAAGGGGGGAGTGGGGGTATCCGGTCAAACCTCCTAAAGTCATTATAACACACTTAGCCTCAGAATGCCGGAAATCCCATTTTCGAGGACATCTCAATATTAAAAATTTTCCGGGGAGGATGCCCCCAGACGTCCCTACCGGGGACCAGGGTCGGCGGTCCGTGGCTCGAAAATCCCTTCTCTCACATCCTGTATCCGCCCCCGTTATTTCTTTTTCCCCTTTGGAACAGAACGGCGACAATTTCCTTTCCATTTGCATAACTTTCCAGTTTCCAATCTCTAATCAGCCTAAAATAATTACGGAAAATCGAATCGTAAATGGTAAGCGCCATCTTGTTCGGTCATCCCAACCGGTTTATTCTGGCAAATGGTAAGAACCCTAAAACTCAGAGAGAACGGCAAAAGAATTGGCAAAGGGGGGAAACTCGAAACAAACTCTTTCCCAGAGTCCGCGCTCCTATGGCTTCCCGATCACTGCTGTAACGTGACTCTGGAATCGGGAAGGAACTTTCCAAACTTATCCCCGCCCCAGATCCGGGGGTTTCTTTGAATTCAATGTAACTTGTAAAACGATCTCACAACGATCTATATTTTCTGGACTTAACTTTATTAGTTAGTTTTTTTTACTTGAACATAGCACGTTAAAAAGGATAATACGAGACTCGGAGCGCATTCATAAAAAACTCCAGCACTTTCTTTCATTATTTTTGGTCAGTGCAAACACTGATGATATCATGGGAATGGCCTATGAAAATAAACTATGTTGAGAAGTTAGTGTCTATGGCAACGTGGATACAAACTTTAAGATTTTTTCTCCGAGGAAAGACAATCAGTCCTGTCTTGACTCTCTCTACGTTTTCTTACTTTCAATTTCTTTTTAAACAAGAACGCCCTAGAAACTAATCACAGACTTAATAAAGCGTTTTCACGGTGAATGTTCTTTTCTATTGTTTGAAAATTAAGAGCGACTTTTTATTAGTACAATCTTAACTAGGAAGTAAGGAAGACAAAACAATACATATATATTACACATTACGAGTATTTGAGAACGCGAAGAAATTTAGAAAGGTCGAGCCGAAGGCGAGTGTTTCTAACATTTCTTCAGTGTTCCTAAATAACAAGAATGCTTACCAGTTCTCTTCTAAATAACAGTTCTTTACTTTATTTACTCTTTACTATGGACAGGATTACTTTAACAAGCGTACAATAGAACCACACGATTTACCGTGGTTTTCTCCCTAATATTACTTGCTTTAAGCCAATCAGAGAGCAAGAATAAAGAATAAAGCACACTTTCTTTGAGAAAATACTGATGTTGCTGTCTTTGCATATTTATCCTAAATTTACGTTTGTAAACTTAAGTTGGATAATTTTTAAAAACAGCTATTTCTGATCGCACTATCGTGTTTTTTTAATTCACTTTTTTAGCAGTAAAAGTTTCTAGCTATTCAGCTCTCCTTAAATAAGCAAAAAATAATTTAATTTGCAATGGAAATACACTTGCTTTCTAACTGTTATGCTCTCTTGGTCAATAATCTAAATTTATGATTATACGTTATATTATTTCTAGTGATAATTTACTTTTAACTGGAGGCAATATTTAAATATAAATTAGCTTCATTACGTATAATTAGCATAATTATCAAAAGCAACCATTGCATTTCCCGCCTAAAGCCAATTGTACGCCATTTCACACTCGCGCACGCGAATTAAGCGATTCTAGTCTCCATTCTCCAATCTAACAAACGCTTCCTCGTCACTCGACTCAGTCTCCTCGTCATCGTCCTCTCCGTCAGCTCCAGGGTATGTCTGATCATCTGTTGCGTAAATACTCTGGCCCTTGTGCATGGCATCCTCCACTCGGAGCCGCGAGAATACAGTGTTGTAGGTTCGGCAATAGATCGCCCGGCTGGACGACAAGTCTTCACTGACGAACTGCGGGAGCTCCTAACGAATTTATAAATGTCATTAAAATGTTACTGTATATCGCTTATTTCAAAAGCAACGACAATAAACACTTTCGGTCGCAATGCTCTTTCTGAGAATTGACTTTGCCTGCGATACACAGACGGCTCAATTACCCCCAGTCTTACTCATCTTTGTTCCTAGATGATTGTTATTGAGAGGAAGATTAAGCGAAACCAAGTAATAGGTAGTGGAAGAAAACTTCTAGGGAAGAAAGAAGCAACTCTCAAGTTGCGTGACACAAAGACTTACCGCTGCGAGCGTGAGCAGAGTCTGCACTTGGTACTGGTGTAACGCCATACTCATTCTGTCTGATAGCCAATCACATATCTTCGTTATTATGGACGTGTACCAGTCCTGTAACCACAAAGCACAACAATTTGTTTAGAAACCAATCCCTTTGCTGTGAGAGAAGTGTCTGGATTAAGGACCTATCAGAAACAGCTCAACGAAAGAACAGCAGGTTCACAAAACATAACCTAACGCTGACTGCAAGACTGTACCTTTATCAGCTGTTTCTTCATTTTCTCGTCATTGAGGTGAGTTCTGAATCGTTCCAGGTTAAGTTTGACGAATTTCAAGTAGGACTCTTCAAGCTCTGTTCCCGGATTCTGAAAAAAAAAACAATTCAAAACATATAAAAGTGAAAATTTACTCATCAGACAGTCCATGTCTTCCACATAAAATTTCCAATGCAAATAAGTCGCCATCTGAACTAGGAACTGTAAAGTAAGGCCACTCCTCTAGATAATCAGAGTGCATGTGAGACAATCAAATGTCACAAACGAGTCACTTTACACAGTTCGCGTAGGGCCTAATTTCAGATCATAAATAAGCTAAAAAAAAAGTGGCCATGCTCAATTCCGAGAAATGGAAATACAGGAGAGGGGGAATTAAAAGAAATAAAAGGGACTTAGTAGAGTTTTAACTGTAAGCACATACCCTGAGAGAAAACATCGGAGCTAAAATGAATCCTTGGTCATAACGAGCCACCTTAGACAACAGCGTCTCCAACACTGTGTTAAGCTGCAAGATAAAAAGGTAGCTCCGCAATGCACGCTTGTGATTGCTCTTACAGCAAACGTCCTACCACCTTCCATACTTCTCTTATATCGGGGCAGCTTAAGTTGAGATTACAGAAACGAGATGATCTGTTATGTGTGTCAGAGTTTCTGACAAGTCGTAAATACTTCCCGTAGTATTTCCATTCCGTCTTTTTTAAGACTGTCTAGAATAAGGATAGATGTAACACTAAATTCTCAGAATTACCATTAATGGAATAATATGGTAATTAGTAGGGAGAATGGATAACTTTAATCTAGGGTTGACTTCAAACAAACCTTAGTGATGAAGGATGAAAACATCTCTTGGATAACATCTTTAAGGAAGATGTTAACATCTGAGTGGTAGCGATACTAGAAAACAGAGAACATAAATTCATCAATTTAAACACATTTTTGCAAGGTCTGTACTCTTTTGCCATGGCAGAGTCAATATGAGACTGCAAGACACTTTAAATGACACTTTAAAACGTTTCTCTCAATGGGTTTAGTTATCTTAATATCTCGTTTCACATCAATGGTTAGGCATGTTTAAATAAATTACCTCACGGACGACGCAACATGAAAAAAATGACCAATTACTCCTAATTTGTCATTCATGATTCTTCAAAATCTTCCCCAGTCGTAACTACCCTGGCTTGTTTTCGGCTTATTAATATTTTTGCTGATCTACCATTACAGAAAACTATTATTTTAAGACTTCCATGAATTTGAAAGCAATTTGTTACATCAGAACAGTCAAAAAGTCCCTTTAAAGCACGTGGTTGAACAAGTCTTTGAATTGTTTTTGCAGAATTTCTCTTCACAAGCCAGTTACTTAACAGTTCCTAATAAGTTTTTTCCTTTCATTTATGGCCAAATAACAAGTTAAGCTGGAATGCATTGGCTTATTTTATTTACCTGAGAATTCTCGGATTCTTCCCTGGCACAAAGAAACCTGGACTGTATAAATAAAGAAATCCAGTTGAGTTGTATTGTACGCATGCGTTTACTCATCTCGTCACGCATTCTCACACAGTTCCCAATCATGTTAGAAGACTGCATGACAAAACGAAAAGAACGTCTGAAGCTGACAAAATCAATTGTATGTAAATGTAGATGGTGTGAAACGCTTTTTACGCTAAGCAGAAAATAAATAATTTAAAAAGAAACAGCAAGTGCCGCATCAGCCAAGATGGCGCCTACTTTCATCGCTTACCTGTTTTTTGGCCTGAATGACGACATTTATCATGACACATACAGTCCTGGGTACGACTAGTTCCAGGCTAAAACGAGTTTGTTTCAGCCAACTTTCAAACGAGCCTTTTGTTCTGGAAGAAACGGAAACCAACGGCCGTCAAGTTAAAGCAACTCTTTCTCAAAGGAAAGGGCATCATTATGTGAAACACTTGGAAATAAAGACACTATTACAGTCCAAAACAATTATCACAATAGAGCGCTTTTCAATGGATTGTGGTAAAACCAAAACCAATCTAGCCAATCAAAGTAATCAATTTCGCCAATCAAAAGGGGCACAGACAATCCAATAAACCAATCAAAACTCGAAGTATACAGATGTAGCTCACGCAAAGCGCAGGGAAACGCGTGCGAGCAACGCAAAGCGCGGGAAAACGCGTGCGAGCGACGCAAAGCGCAGGAAAACGCGTGCGAGCAACGCAAAGCGCAGGAAAACGCGTGCGAGCAACACAAAGCGCAGGAAAACGCGTGCGAGCGACGCAAAGCGCGGGAAAACGCGTGCGAGCGACGCAAAGCGCGGGAAAACGCGTGGGAGCATGGTTTTGGTTTTACTTCTGATTGGATGAAGAATTTTAAGTTAATAATTTAATAAGTAACGCAAAACCAACCAATACCCTCCAAGACGTTAAAAAGTACAATTACTACCGCATACTACAGTCAGAGAATAAGCCTAGAGCATACTACAAGCAGGAAGACTGCACTGGATTGGACTGACCTGGACACTAGTAGAATTTTGACGTTTGACGATGCCCGAAGGAGAACTGGTTTGTTGCTGTTGAATCATACCTTTTGACACAGGACTGGACCATGTCTGACGCCATTAACTTTAGTCTCTTCATGAGATGTGATGCCAACACCTCATCAGGCCAGTTTAGTTCAGCAATGAACTGCTGTAACACCGTCAGTTTCCAGAAAAGGTCTTCTGATGCACGGCACCCCTCCCTGTAATCAAGAGAATGGTATAGACTCACGACCAGAAATACAGTGCAGAGTTATGGTTAATGATACAGAGCTATAAACTGATGAGAGGACGATGGAGGTGGATTGGCCATGCTACCCAACAAGAAGCCTCCATTACTAAGGCTGCCCTGGGCCGCCTTACGAACACGCGGCGGAGGACGCTGGAGAACGAAATGAAGCACATGGGAAAGATTTGGGGCGCATTCAAGTCATGGCAAAGGACCGGCAGATGTGGAAGGATTACGTTGCCACCCTATAAGCCACCCGGCGTAATGGGCATGGATGTAATACAGACACGTAAAACTCCAACATTACACGCAAAAATTTTATTGTGTAGTTTGTATAGTGTGATCGTCCGGGTGAGGGTAGATCTAAGAAGAACTGTTGTTGGTGACTGACGTTTCGACAACCTTAACGGAAATCATCTTCAGAGGCAAGTCAATAGCGTTTGTCAGTCGATGATGTTATAAGTTTGGTCCGTTGAAAGTGATTGGTATTGGCTGAAAGACTCGTGTAAAGTTTCTCATCAGTCATTGGTCAGTTTCGATCCGTCTTTTATTAGTCAAATTGGTTGGTTTGAGGTCCGTGTATAGTTATTAAAATTAAGTCGGTCTGTATTCTATTCTATACTATTCTATACGAACTACTGATACTCCTGGGTTCAAACCATTTACTAAATTTTATTGTGTTTCCACATTTCTGACATTGTGCGCAATGGCGTGGCACAAATGTCAGTCGTTCACTTAACTCTGGCAATCTAATCTCTTACCACAGCATGAAGATTTGTTTCTGTTCTTAATTGTTCTTCTCTGAGAGCAAAAAAAAGCATTTTGATGAGGCAACTGTTAACAAAAATCCTTTTCACGGTTAATTTTCTCATTTGCACTTCAATTTAATCCAACGTGTGTGCGAGGCGATTTCGGGCTGAAACTACAAAATTGCCCGAAATTGCCTCAAAAACATGCTAGATTTTATTGTAATGCAAATGAGCAAAGTAAACCGTGAAAAGGGCCATTCAGAACTTGCTTGCAGCCTCACAAATGTTGCAACAACGTTGTAGCGCGTGACCAAGTCAAGGGAGATTATTGTGCGCAACATGTTTCTGGGCCTTAAATGCCCTAAAAAACTTTGCAAATATAACCTCGTAACTTCCCTAATCACCCACACATGACCACCCTGCAGTATGCTTTTTGTTATCCCTTGTCACAGGAAAACCAATCAACACTTACCTCACAGGACTCCAGTTCTCTTTTTGAAATCCCTTATGAAGTGACTGAGCAATCGAGGATTCCATCAGATCAATGTATCGAATAACAAGAGGTGCGAATACGTCTCGTAAATGAGAATGAAATTTGCCACGATTGAGGTTGACTAAAACAGAGGAAACGAGAAACAAATGAAACAAGCACTTTGTAGTGACAATAATCGCATTAAATCTCGAGGCTTTTCAAGGAAATTTAAGTCCAATTGTTTATTTGTCTGATTTGAGCTACAGGTAATACCAAGATTAGTAAGACACCGCATACAAATACGCGTGTTAGTACCTTTCTTTGAAACAATCAAGTCAACATTAAAAATACAAAAGAAAAGTTCAAAAACGTGTTTTAAGACCAAGAAAAATTGATGCATTAGCCTGGAGCTATTCTGATTGGTTCTAGCTCAAATACTCTGGCAATGTTTTTTGTCACTTGATAAACTGAGCTGCATTTCGCATTGAGATATGTATCTCGAAAATGCTTTCCCTCAGTTGTGTACCGTTTTCAATTCTGTTTATCTCTTGCCCATCCTTTTTATTGTCGGTTACTTCTTTGATGTTTTCGGCTCTGCCCTGCTACACTGTAAACAATTATTTGATTCTTCCATTTGAAGGCAACACTGCAGGCGCGGATCCAGGATTTTGAAATGGGGGTTGAATTTTTGTAATAATGTAATAGAACCAAAGCCTGGTTGAGGTGTTTGAGGTCTGTGAATCAGCCATGATTGATTTCTGATGAATAATTAGAAGGGGGCTCAGAAAAAGGGGGGGGGGGAGGGGGAAAATTCACCCATTTCACCTCCCCTGGATCCGCGCCTGCATTGTAAATAGGCCATTCCGAGTTACCTTGTCAGTTGTGCCTCTGTCTCAAAACGAGTTCTCATGCACAACCTTTCATTTTGAAATAAGTTTTTCTTGCAAGGTCATTGTCTTACAAATCAAACTCATTTCCATATGAAAGGTTGTGTACCAGGACTCGTTTCGAAACAGGGGTAAAAAGCACCTTGGAAATGGCTTATTGACTTAAGCTTTCGTAACATACCATTCCTTCAAAACAATGTCTTTGTTACTTACGGTCATCACAGAGGTACTCATTTAACAGCTGGAACAACTGAAAACTTTCCCACGTATCAGGAAGCTGCGCGGCTAGAGTTGCATCCATGTCAACAGTGAACAGAGACCAGAAGATTTCTTGATGTTCAACCATCAGATCGGACACCCAGGCTAGTGCCTTGGACAGACACACACATACACAAAGTCAGCTGATACATATTCCACTTTGGTAATCATTCACCTGTTAGCGACTGAGCTTACTTTCATGCAGTAATGTCTATTATGCTGGACAGGGTGGTTCTAAATGTATCTTGTCTGGATGAAACCCTTGTGTGTAATTTATACTGTACAAGGTGGTTATTACTTTAAAATCTGTGCATGAGACCCTAGTGTGTGACCAATCAAATGAAATATACTGAGCAGTACTTTCATATGGTAACTGTGATTATCATGCTGTACAAGGTGGTTCTAACTTGCAAGTCTGAGGGTGAAAACATGACATCTGAGCATTCAAATGAAAGAAATTGAGAGCTACTTTCACATATTGCTAGTTGTATTTCATTTCCTTTATTTTTGAAAAACAATTTGGCATTTCTTCTCTTCTGTATCTGTGATTTCTTTGAAGTTTTTTTCAAACTACTCTTATTTATTTTATCTTAAAGTACAAATTGGGGTAGTTTGCCCCACAAATAGCTGAGAAGCTAGTCGAGGCGGGGCAAGACAAATACACGAGCGACTCAAAGTACCTAAAGAAACAATTTAAACATTAAATTAAAACAAGCCTTATAGAATGCAAAATTAAA
>OZ026609.1:20270776-20275776 GCA_964020085.1 Micromussa lordhowensis | reverse complement strand
GCCTTTTAATGGAGGCTTTACACAAAGTGAACTAATAATGGTTAGCCACCGCACTGGAGGAAACCTTGTGATGACTACATCCAGGGGGGAGTAGGATTACTCCTAGTGTGACTTCATGCTACAGAAACTATGATGTTAAGCTTTGGCAGTAAAATTAACAAATTGATGTCAGTTTTCCATGCGTCTGTCCTGTTATTGATCATAAATTATATTGACGATAAAAATTAGCCAATGAGCATTCGAGAATTTCTGCAGTTATCGTAAAACAGTTATTTGACAGTTATTGAATTGCCTGATCTAGACTTCACCTAAAATAAAGTAGTTAAGGTACCTACCTTATGTTACCTTATGTTTTCATCTTTTAAAATGTATTGGGTAACACTCTTGGTAGGAGCAAGGGTGGTCTGGGGAACTCAAAACTTGATCTTTCAAAGATTGTGGGGCAGGACTTTTTACAAGAACAGGGACGGGTTCGATCTTAATACAGTTTTCATTACAAATCTTTAATTCCAGTCTTGGCATAAAAGACCAGCTACATGTAAGCACTGACCTCCTTGGAGTCTCGATAGTGTGTTATTGACATGTGGCTGGACACTGACAGCTGACAGGTTTGGTGCAACAGGCTTGTGTGACTGGCCAGTAGCAGTGTAAAGTTTGTTGACCCAGATCTGTCTCTCAAGTTCCTCTTCTGTTGCAAACAAGACTTGGTCACCTTCCTTAACAGCTTTGAAGAAAAACCTACCACCTTTGTGTTCTTCATCTACAGATTAAAATAAATCACATATTGACTCGCACAGATAACGAAGCAGTCAGTGAAACATCACTAAAATTACTGACAAACACATTCATGCAATTCATTCAATCCTAAAAGTTACATGTAACAACCATGAGCAGGCTTGATAATTAAGTGCTACCAGTTAGCATGGACTGCAGTTTGAAGCATACTCAGGCTAAAACTGGGTGTGCTTGGGCTTACATGTATGTAGAGTGTTTAACATGAAGGAAAGAGGCTGCAGCTCACTGGCCATGCCAGAAAACCTTCATTTTCTTTATCCCACTTTCATCCTTTTCACTGTTGTTTCACTCAAACAGCCGCCTGTTGAGCTTCAAAGATAGCTCATGGCTGAAAAAATACTTTGTTTCTGGGGTATAAGTAGCCATGGCCAGTGTAGAATGTCCATAGAAATGGTCCTTGATACTGAGCCTCATCACAGGCTAACCTTATCCTCTTTGTCCCATTATTGGATATAATGCTGTGCCCACAAAGCATTGACATCAGTATTAATGACTTGTTATATTAGCAACCTACCATTGACAGCCTCACAGTAATCCACAGTATACCCATCCAGTTGCATCATTTCTGTTGGCTCCGCCTGCTTCTCACGGTAACTGCACATGGCAAATGTATAATGACTCACCTGCAGCAAGAGAGGAAAGTGCAATTTGTCATAAGAAAACTCTGTTTCCAAGTACAGTGAATTCTCATCAGGCTAAGTAAGGGTTAAGTCTGCCTGGCCACTTATCCCAGCTTCTGTAGTCCAGAGTATTTCTACTCCTCATTGGGTGGGATACTAGTCCATCACAGGGTTCCCCCCCCCCCCCCATACATTAAATTCACCAGTACCCACTTATACACCCGGATGGAGAGAGGCACTGTGAGAGTAAAGTATCTTGCCTGGGAACACAACACAATGTCCCTGGCTAGATCTATAACTATATCTGGAGACCAGTGTGCTGGCCATAACGTCACCGTGCCTCCTCCTGATTGTTCATCAGGCTGTTGCTTATTAACCAGTAACTGGATATGAATGCAAAACTATATAGTTTACATGTAAACTTTTAATTAGCTTTTGGGTAGGAAATCAGGAAGAACACTGGAGAGTTAAGTGTCTTGCCTAATAACACAACGCAAAGAAAATGGATATCTTTATTCAAATTCACCAACAAAGATGTATGGACCATGACTTTATAGCTTGAGACCAGTGTCATATAACTGTACCAATATAATAACAAATGATTGACAGACTCGCCAGACATGAAAATATGGGAATGTAATGTTTTCATGAAACCATAAAAACACACCTGCACCAGTGCAAAGAAGCGTTTCTTCCACTTTTTCCACACACTCTTCCCCTGAACATAAATCATTCTAAGAATAGAAGTAAAACACTGTCTGAAAAAGATAGGATGTTAGCCATTTTTGCAGGGGGACCCCCTGCAAAAATGGCCATTCGCTACTTGCACATGACCCATAATCCCTTGCGTTTTGGGGGGGTAACCAGTAGAAGAAATGTATGGTATCATGACAAAAATTAGTTCGGTGAGCTCGCAAAACCAGCTACTAATGCTTAAAAATGCACCAGAATTTACCAAAATCATGATAGGAGAAATTTGTACTAGTTTATAACTAAATGTCGAGAATTTTTTTTTTTTTGTCCATACATCGTCTTGTAATTTTACAGACGATGTATGGACAAAAAAAATTTTATCTACATTTAGTTATAAACTAGTACAAATTTCTCCTATCATGATTTTGGTAAATTCTGGTGCATTTTTAAGCATTAGTAGCTGGTTTTGCGAGCTCACCGAACTAATTTTTGTCATGATACCATACATTTCTTCTACTGGTTACCCCCCAAAAATGCAAGGGATTATGGGTCATGTGCAAGTAGCGAATTTGACACTAATTTATGCATATTTAATTAGCCACCTTTTGTTTAGTATTTTTACAACAAGAAAAGCTATGCGAAAATGAAATCCACTGGATCACGTTCTGCAACTATCAGTCTAAAAGAACAGATATTCATTTGAACTGGACAATTTGATTTCTCTCTGTGGCTTCATCTTAAATAAGGTACATATTTCATAGTGTTGTGAATTAAGACTTTGATTGATGGCAAATATCTGCAATGGGAAAAACCAAATGAAGGGGTGCGTGGAATAAAGCCCTAAGTGACTGTGGGAAAACTTTTAGTTAACCAGCATTGAAATATCTTCCAGCTATTGTTACAGTTTACTCAGGTTTTCATTATTTTCTAAACAGAACAAGTAATAATTAAGAGTTCTTTTTAGACAATAATTAGAACCAGAGTAAACTGTAACAATGGCTGGAAGGTATTTCAATCTTAGCTACCTCAAAGCTTTCTAAAAGTCACTTAGGGCTTTATTCCATGCACCCCTTCAAATACCAAATGGGGTTTGACTGTACTTACTTGAAAATTGCGCGGTTTATTCTAGTGGTTATCATGCTAATTTTGATTCCAGATTATGTGCAGTTTTCTTAATGTTTGACAGCAGATTAAGTACATTCTATATTCACTCAGTTCTATACTGGTAATCATAATCATTAGCTACATGTATATACCACTGACAATATTTCCAAAAGAGCTCAACATGGAATTTTTCTTGACAACATCAATATATCAAGGAGACAGGTAACAAGAAAATAGAAAATCGTCAACTTAATTAAGGGGACCTTACGCCTATGAGCACTGTTAGCTGTGCTTGAATATTTTGTTCTGTCTATCTAATCCTTGTGTTCTGGTCTGCCGTGTTGTTGTGATTGTACAGTCTGTAGTTATCATTCGACCAGTTGGAGTTTGCTATTTTTTTATATCCAATCATTATGACATGTATTGATGAACTTCCAAACTCTCAGAACTACATGTAACATCAAAAGAAATGACTAACTGAGAAAACAAGGTAGAAGAATTGATACAAGTCTTTACAGCTTGGAACTGAAAGGATCAACAAGTTTCCTGGCAAAAGAGGAAAACAAAAGACTTATTTTAATTAGCAAAAGTCTAATATCAACCGACTAACCCACATTTCTTCAGGTTCAACGGTTTATCCATCTTGACCGCAATTTTTAATTTAATTTTATCACCAGTCCAACCTTTGGGTGTCACAACATCGTACAGCTCAGGCAGCTCTGATCCTCCAGGTGTCGGTTTTATTATCACCTGTGGATGAAGGATAATGAAGGAAAACTTCCATGGCACGAAACAAATAGTAGTATTCCTACTCCCCCTGGATGTGAAGCAGGATAGCCTTAGTGCTTTATCAGGTTTCCCCAAAAGTTGTCGTAACCCATTTGCAACAAGACCAAAAGTTAAAATGGGTGGAAGTTAAGAGCTGCTACATAACCTCAATACTAAATTCTCGACACAA
This sequence comes from Micromussa lordhowensis, assembly GCA_964020085.1. Classification (NCBI taxonomy): domain Eukaryota; kingdom Metazoa; phylum Cnidaria; class Anthozoa; order Scleractinia; family Lobophylliidae; genus Micromussa; species Micromussa lordhowensis. The sequence goes on along the minus strand of OZ026609.1, from coordinate 20,271,606 downwards.
AATGTGTCTGAAATGAAAATTTCAATATAGTATAAAATTTTTATGTAGCTCCAAAGCTCTTAGTTTCCTATACAAGGCAACTCTAGTTGAGACACTGCTCGAGATACGGCTTGATGTAATTTGTGTTATTTTCTTGCCGGTGCATCTAAAACCTTGAGGGTGCAATAAAACTACCATTTTCGCAGATGCTGCTTTCAGTCTTAATTCGTGTTTTGTAGGTGTAAATTTATTATTTGTCCAAAATTTGTCTGAAACGAGATAAGTGTCCGAAAATTAAATGTCCAAAATAAAACGTCCAAAATTTTAACATTCAAAATGTATTTGACATCAACAAAATAATAGACCTTTAAAGAGTGTACTTTATTGAGATTACCTTTCCCAGCTCTTTATCGTCAAGTGCCAGGAGTCCTGAATTCTCTGCATAAAGTTTGACTTTAACCACTGGACGTGGGTGGCAAGTTGTAAAATCACCTTGAGATTCCCAGCTAAATCAAATGAAAACTCTAAATTTGTTAACTTTTCAATAACATATCACTTGAAGAACACCACTTAATTCAAATTGATTAAAGGATCAGTCAGAGATCATCTACAGCAGATTGTGAGTGAGTTCCTTTGGGGTGACCTGGATTAGGATCAGTGATCCAAGATCACACAGATCATGGTGCATCAAAGGAAGCAATGATTCTGTGACCAGAGTAAATTCATCAGTTCCTTTGATTTACCGTGATCCGAGTGATCTTGGATCACTGATCCTAATCCAGATCACACCAAAGAAATGCACCCTATACAGTGGAACTCCGCCCTATGGCCACCCCGTTAATACGGCCAAA
>OZ026609.1:20103276-20265776 GCA_964020085.1 Micromussa lordhowensis | reverse complement strand
CATGTGGGAAGTGCAGTGGCCTCATGGTTAGTACGCTCATCTTCACATCCAGCGGACCTGCTTGGAGTCCTGGCCAGGGACATTGTGTTGAGTTCTTGGGCAAGACACTTTACACTAACAGTGCATCTCTCTACCCAGGTGTATAAATGGGTACCGGTAAATTTAATACTGGGGGTAACCTTGCGATGGACTAGCATGCCATCTAGGGTGAAGTAGAAATACAACTGGTCACTTCATGCTACAGAAATCAGGATAGGCTGACTTAACCTTCACCAATCACAAGTAGAGACCTCACTGTCCTCAGTCCAGCCCTCCCACTTAGTCAATAAATAAGTCAAATTACCTCAATGGTGAAATTCAGCATGACATCAGACTTGGACAGTATTGAGTCCACATCGTCTTGCACCTCAACCATGGAGATTGTGTTCTGGGGCCTAGGAGTTAATTACATCCAATAAGACCAATAGGATGCCAGCTGGAAAAGTTGATCCTGGACAACTCCCTTAAATATAAACATTCGCTCCTGGGGGGAGGGGGTACTTCCTTATACGGGCTATATAGGTATGTAGAGCTCCAAAGGGTATGGTGTTTTATCTATTTAGATTATCAATTTTGGATATTTTGGACTGAAATAGGGTATGGTTTTGCACTCTAGTCTATAACTGAATATGTTTTGTACAAGATAAGCTACATTTTCATCACAGTTTTGTGTCCTATCTATTGGTAATAAACATATATAAACATTGGCTGAACTTGGGAACAGATTGTTGGCTCAAAACAGTTTCTAGCAGTTACATTTTGATGGGTCATAATAACCATTCTTTATCACTTGATGCTACAATCATGGAATAAAAAACTACCCATCATTGGCAAACACATTGTTATCATTTTTGTGAGACAATAGGTTACCATAGCAACAGTATGACCTGCTAAAAACACCCTTAATTACAGCTTTAGAGGCTTATAATTCAAACAGAACGGTGAAAATATTTTATATTATCTCGTTGTTTTCAATAAGCATGATAAGATGCAACTTTCAGTAAATTTTTGATAAAAATTAATGCCCGCATTTCTACAGGCGTTTGAACTTGTAATTTCTATGTTCATGACCGTGCAAAGTGGGATCTGGGTCGGGCTACTAGTGACATCACCTGGGGAACCAGGCTAAAAACTTAAGATAATTTGGTTTTATCAACTGGGTCGATAATGTGAATTGTCCATTGTAAAGAGACTCTGAAGCTGACGTTTCAAGCGTTAGCCCTTCATCGGAGCGAAGGGCTAACGACTAAGGACTATTCCGATTTCCGATTCGCTCCGACGAAGAGCTAACGCTCGAAACGTCAGCTTCCGAATCTCTTTACGGTGGACAATTCACATTATCAACCCAGTTGATAAAACCAAATTATCTTGTAATACTCCCACCGATGCAGCACCACAGTTTCTTTAGAAACTTACCCCCTTTAAAAACTCAAGAGACTTTTGACTGAACTTTGAGCATTTGTGATTTATAAATTATCAAAAATGGACAAGATTTTTTTTTCCCATATTGAAGTGCGTGTTGCCAGTTGAGATCACTGTATTGTCAAGTCAGGCCAGGATTGACAATTTGCCGGTCCATTTGGTTATAAAGGTACAAATAATGACTGGAGAGTTAACTTACAGCTCTTAAAGAGTTATAAAGATGAAGAGTTGGTAATTTGATGGAATGTGCAGATTTTGGAGTGTCAAAACATTTTTATACTTGTTTGTTTGGTTTTGCTAGAAACCTGTCAAAGCCAGTAATGAGAATACCGATTAAACAAAAATTTTTGGGATACCATCTTTTTATGTAATCAGTAAAACATGAAAACTGATGAATTCTTCCATTGATCAACAAAGTTGGCAATAGACTCGTCCACGCAGCAAAACTTTTAGTAAATGTTTGGGACAATTTTAAAGTTTGATGCAGTGTGTGGTAGACACAATTCTATCTCGTCAGCGATGTGTGTGTGTACCTAAGGCCAGTTTGTGAGAAACAGGTCAGTTTGTGAAAAAGTGAATTTATGAGTCTTTAAAATCTGAGATTTTCCCAGGTACATTTACGTAAGATTAAAAAGACAACGTATTATTGCGGATTTAAGCACACTCGAGTACAGTATTGCTGTTCAAAGGGAAAAGTTCCCGTTTTCATGAATGTATTTTAGAAAAGATTATCACTCTCATGACTAGCTGGACAATACGAACAACAGTTGCAGTGCATGTGCAAATAAGGTAATGAAAATGCGTTTCTGTGTTCAGATGTCTACTACATCTGCCTTGTATAAAATGTTTATTCACATACCACTCAAAATCTTTGCCATCGAACTACAAAAATTCTATCTGCTAAAGACAACGATTTGCAAAACAAAGTTAATTTGCGTAAATCAACTCATCAACGCATGCTGCTACACAGAACTTTCCCTTGCCAAAACACTGACTCAATGAAAACGTTGCATCACATAAACCTTATTAGAAACTCCTGTCTTCAAAGCTATAGTATTTGGCATTTGAATGAATGATATATGCCAAATAGAACTGGAGATATTTTTAGTGTTTGCCTTGACACTTCAGAGAACAATAAAGTTCATTAACCGACTCATTGATGCGTACCGCTAGTTAAAACTTCCCTTGGGAGAAAAAATTTGAAACTAATGCAAACCCATGGTGCATCTCGGAAACCTTGATAAAAACTCCTGTCTTCTAAGATATAGTATTTTGGCATTTGAATGAATGATTTATGCCAAATAGAACCAGAGATATTTTTAGTGTTTGCCTTCACACTTCAGAGAACACTAAAGTTCATTGCCATTACCGACACATCGTCTGGTGCCGCTAGACAAAACCTTCCCTGGTAGAAAAATTTAAAACAAATGGATCTCAGAAACCTTGATTAAAATTCCTGTATTCAAAGATATAGTATTTTTCCATTTGAATGAACTATTTGTACCATATAGAACCGGAGATATCATTTTTTCAAGAATTTCCGTGACGCTTTTATGACTCCCATTTACATGTATAAACAATTAACTCACTGGCGCATGTTGAAAGCCGGAACATTTTATTTTTCTCCTATGTAATTTAATTTAATGTTTGTTTGAGTTAGCGGTTATTGGAGAGCAAACAAATGTAGGTAACAGAATTCCGAGTAAACGATATCTAGTACCAAAATACTCACAGTAGCAGGATTGAAAAGTTATAGAGAGCATGATTCGCAAAATCAACTCTTTGTCCTTGTGTTCGCATGAATTGAAATTGCATGTAACTCTACTTGTAGTTTATGCAGATATAAAGCCTTTATTCATAGGTATTTTTTTGTATTTCAATTTTCTCACGTCAGTTTTTGAAAACTTAAATTCAATTCATGTAACACAAGAAGGTTGTCAAGCTAATAGAAGAATGGTGCTACCTACCCTTTGATCCTGTTAAATGGCATTGAATACTTTGAATCAGAGGATCCTTTAGTAACTGGTTGACTTTCCAAATTAGCCATAAGCTGATTGATAGCAGATTGCTGTTCTTCAACAAACAGGGCTTCCATGTCTTTGTGTATAAAGCCAGGCAGACGCTGCACAAAAAACAAAAAAAGAAAAACAAATCATATACTTAAAATATTATTTAAAGATCTCTGGTTAAAGGACAGATTCCAACCATGTGACCAAACTGACCAAATGCGACTTTTTTGCTATTTTGAAGGAAACCTGAACATAGTAGTTTACTAAGATAGGAAAACACCAAAGATATGGCAATAAGCCATACAGGAACACAGATTACAAATGACAAACTTGAAAAATTGAGGCTAAATTAAAGTTTTTTGTTTATGTCTTTATAATGTCAAAGTTCACATTACAGATTGTTGTTATGCTATTAAGTCATCACGTCACTAGTCTGAACCAGGCCTTTAATACCTTTAATTTCCATGCAGTCAGTATTGCTGCAAAAAAACATTCAACCTAAATTTATGATTTAACTAATTATTAAACACCTTTCTCTGGTCCCCAATTGCTTTACATTTTCCATGCAGTTCTCGACGAATACATGCTGCTTGTTCATCAGCACTGTCAAGCTTTAAAGATAAAAATAAGATTCATAATCATTCTGACAGCCTGAGTTTTCTACTTCTTACTGATCACAGCACCTGGATTAGACGTGTCTAATATTGCAGCAGTAAAAACCAAATTTGAGAGTCTAAAATATAATCACACAACCTAAGATTTGCTAAGTTGTAAATTGATGTAGTACAAGTGCTCCATTTTTCAATTTTTCCCATAACTCGTTAACAGACTTTCAAATAACAAAGTGGTCCACTCAAGACTTGATTTCAGTTAGTGTCAAAAATTTCGAAATGGTTTATCATGGCTAGTGTCTGCAATGTTTAATTAGTTAAGTGTGGAAAACACTTGTGGTATCAAGTCGTTAAGCCCCAAAGTGGATTAGCTCCTAACTACTTCACCGCCAACCAGACGTCAATGAGCCCCGAACCGGAAGTCAAAAACACTGTCTATTTCTTGTTCTTTAAACCTGAATGGCGTCTTATCGACTTCTGATTGGGGGCTAACAAGCTAGGAGCTAATCAACTTGGTAACCACACTTGAATGTAAGTTCAGTCAAAAATATCTGTAATGAGATTTTTGAAAGCAGCTCAAGGCAATCTACTTAATAATTAACTTCCTTGTCTTTGATCTCAAACACTTCCTGAAATCAATTGCCTTATTTTGCATATATATGTCTACTGGAAACTGCAAGTAAACACATAAAATCCAAAATAAAATAACAAATATTTAGAATATAAATCCATAAATTAACACCCTAGCATGCAGCTGTAAAAACACAGTAATTAGCTACATGTAGTTAATAAGCAATAAGAAATAATCATTTTAAAAATCTTAATTTTGATTTATAAGCGTGCATGATCTTAAACACGAATTGAGGACTCGACACACCGACATCAACTCAAACACTCTTGAGAAAACAGCAGAACATTTAACTAGAGTACAATATCTATGTCATACCTGACAAGCATTGAATAATATTTGGTGTTCGTATTTTTTCACTCCTAAGATAGTCTGGAACATTTCATAGAGCTGCTCTTTGGATAAAATCAGTTCGGAAGCAGCAGAGGCCGCAATTCTGGGACCCTTTTTCGGATCGTCCTCTCCGCGAAAAATAGCATCATTTTTCGCCATCCACGAACTCAACACTGTCTCCTTACTGATGCCGTCGATTTCAGGCAGACTTCGAACGCGTTTCTCGATCATTGCCTTGAAAACCTCACGAAAATCATTGGAAGAACAACCTCCGCTAATAACCATCTTTTGCACTCTTTCGCTGCAAATAAATATATCAAAATAGGCCCGGACTGCGTTGTAGAACGCTTCGTCGGAAGCAATTTTGGTGTCACCTTTGAGGAAATCTTCGAATCTCTGCTTAATTTTTACCAGATCTTGCTTGCTGACTCTTGCGTGCCTTCGGGCCATATCGGTTGGTTGTCGAGCATTAAATGGATACGCAATGCACCTCAGCACGAAAATGTATAATTGTAGTCTCTCCCTTCTTTCGTCATCTTCTTGCTGTTCCAGCACTGTGGCTTCTGACAGAACAGAAGGTGTCGGACTCGGCGTGTGCAATGACGGGCTGACGCTTGGTGAAGTAGTGGGAGCTGTGGAGTTCGCTGATAATTGCTCCCCACGCTGATAAATGCTAAGGAGCTCCTGTGTGTGCTCGTCTCCATCGATGATGTCATCGCCATCCTCTTCGTCGGAGGACGAGGCAATCATTGTGCAAGAGAAGGGTCCAACCACAGTAGCACTCTCGATATGAACGTGTATTGAACACGTCTGTATTGAAAGGTAAACACCGAACGATAATAACTAACTGATCAAATGACTGCTCTTTTTACTCTCTTGGGAGCAACCGCTGGACAGGTATTTTAATCAGTACCGTAGGCCCGGGGGTCTTCTTCTTCCGTTTCAAATCTTTTCACGTCGCAAAACGGAAGGTTCGCATGTGCTGTCGGAATTTCGTCCAGTGCCACTGATATCGATATCGGAAAATGTTTAAGTATAGAATGTTTAACGTAAATGCGTTCCCAAAACATTCTATTTTCGGATGATTATCAACCGACATGGGAATGCAGAGAGAAAAGACCCAGTAAATTTAGTTTTTGATCTTTTTGTGTTTGAAGCTCGACCATGTTTTTTTGTTTCTTTGACGACATTTTTTCTAGATTTCTAAGCACTCGATGGCTAATCTGTAATGTGGAGCCACTTTGAAATAAACGCGCATGTTCTTTTTGCAAACTCCCTACTTTGTCTCCACTTCACAACAAATAACACAGTAGTTCGTATAGTGTGATTGTCCGGGTGAGGGTAGCTCTGAGAAGAACTATTGTTGGTGACTGACGTTTCGACAACCTGAGCGGAAGTCATGTTCAGAGTCAAGTGAATAGTGTTTGTAGGTCGATGATGTTATAAGTTTGGTCCGTTGAAAGTGATTTGTGAGAATGGTAAAATGACTCTCAATGTTTTCCAACATACTTTCGGCATTAAAACTCACTTTTTGCAGTATTTAGGGCTTTTAAACGCTATTCCTACGAGCTGGAAAAAGAAACTCAAGAGCAACTACAAGGAGAATGAAACTTACGACTGCGAAAATAGGATTATTGATCTGCAAAATATTTCAAGTAAGATCCTTAGAAATATGCTGACAAAAAAACTGTTTGAGAAGCCCACCTCAGTGGCAAAGCTTGAAAAAGCATGTTTTACTGTGGATGAAATTTCGCATATTTATGAGCTTCCTTTCAAACTAACTCTCGATGTCAGATTGTCAGTTTTTCAATTTAAGATTAATCACAACATTTTGTATACAAAAAGTAGACTCTTTAGGGACAAGATAACAGATAATGACGAATGTTACCTTTGCAGTGGAAGCCAAACATTGGTGCATCTCTTTGTTGATTGTGACTTTAGTAAAGCTTTTTGGTCTGATTTTACTTCTTGGTGGAATTGTAAAAATAGCATGCAAATCAAGCTTCAACAGCGTGATATTATATATGCTTTTCACCCAGGAAAACAGTCCTTTTTAGGCATCAACTACTGTTTGCTCGTGGCCAGAAATTACATTTATATTTCGGCAAAAAATGAAGACCCCTTCTGTTTTAATTCCTACCTCACTTTTTTAAAAAACAAGCTCGGGGCGGACAAAAAGAAGATTCGAGACCTTGTTACTCTTTAGAGCACTTTTTTTTTTGTCGTTGTTGTTGTTGTTCGATGACCGTAATTCGTGGCTTTTGTATAATGCAGCGTTGGTAACATAGTAACGAAGGAAAAAAAAAAAAGTAAGCCAACTGTAATTTCATTAGGTGATTGGATATTGTGTTATATGTGTTGCAATTAGTGCTGGTATAAATAGTGTATGTATGAGCAGTGCAATGTAATGTAAATGTAAGTATAATGTTAGTATTGTAAGTAGTGTAAATGCTCGTCCTGTTTGTCTGTATAAATAGTGTAAGTAAGTAAGTAAGTAAGTAAGTAAGTATTTTTGTAAATAAGGTTAGTATTTGTTGGTAGCTGTAGTGTTGTAGGTAGTTGTATATCTAGCTATTAGCTGGAACCTGTAAGTAATGTCCACATTGTAATGTAGAACTGTTACTAATTAAAAATATTAAAAAAAAAAGAAAAAAAAAAAAGTGATTTGTTCAGTTGAGCCATGATGGTATGAAACACTCGTGTAAAGTTTGTCATCAGTCATTGGTCAGTCAAACGCCTCTTAACAGATGTCAACAACTGCCGGCGCCTTACAAACGACTTATCCACGACGCAAACGAAACCGACAAACGGACTTCTAACAGATCGACTTAATTTGACTAACTATACACGGACCTCAAACCAAGAAACTTGACTAACAAAAGACGGATCGAAACTGACCAATGACTGATGAGGCAAACTTTACATGAGTCTTTCAGCCAATACCACCGTGGCTCAACTGACCAATCACTTTCAACGGACCAAACTTATAACATCATCGACTGACAAACACTATTCACTTGACTCTGAAGATGACTTCCGCTCAGGTTGTCGAAACGTCAGTCACCAACAACAGTTCTTCTCAGAACTACCCTCACCCGGACGATCACACTATACGAACTACTGATACTCCTGGGTTCAAACCATTAACTAACAAATAACACAGTAGTGTAAACCAAATAAGTTTATTTTGGGATGCCTGCCGAGAACCAACCCGATGCGTATATACATACATTCGTATCTCATGCACCAGATCAGTACAATCCTCGTATAAAGCAAAACCTTACTCACTCAATATAGGGTATAGGGCACTGATCTTAACTCTAACAAGTCGTGATTAAAAGAGCTGGGCAATCGCTTACAAAGATGCCACTACGGTTATTCGGAGGCCAGAAAAAATCCTGCCAAAAAAAATCCTTTGGGGAAAAATACGACAGGAAATCTGGATACGAAGCATGGCCCAAACTCTATGCAGTTAGCAGCCCATCTTATATTACGAGGCTTGACAGTTCAAACAAAATAAATGTTAAAACTGAAAAGAAACTTGGCATCAGTCAAAGGTCGACGGTTGTTTCCGAAGGCCTAGATGAATATCACGTGCTATACTCCCCCTTAAATACCACTGCATCATTACCCATGATGCTTGGGCCTAAGGCCCAGGCCTTGTCGTATCACGTGCCGACAAAATATTTATTTCTACCTAATTCGCAGGCTCAATCGTTAGAAATACCATTTTAAAATAGGGTTGATGTTATAACTGAGTAGGCATTTTTTGCTTTCTGCTCCTTGAACTTTGTTGAGTTCTAGCATATCTCGGTGATGAGGTAGAACGGGTCCCGCTCAGTAAAAAAAAAGAAACAAACAAACAAACTAAAAGAAGCTAACAACAACAATGAAAAAACTCTGGAGTTTAAAATGCGGTTGACCGGCCTACACGATTCCTACGGTTCGTGACATTTGTACATTGCTGCTCTCTTTTCGGTCTCTCGACCTTTCTACGCTATAACGTATATTCAGTTTCTCGAAGAAAAGCTCTGACGGCGGTCTCTGAAGAAGGCCGGACGAGGATAAATATCATCCGCGAATCCGCGATGTCAAAGCATGCAGAGGCCTCATTAATGGAGTGGCAACCAATCAACGATGGAATAATAATGGCCGATTCTATTCCAAATACATCAAGCTTACTATTATTCATACCAATGCTCCCACACTGGATGCAGAAGATGAAGACAAGGCGCTGTTTTAGAGTCGTGGGCGAAGGTCGAGGAACGGAAACAGCTCAAGGGTAAAGCAGAAAATGTTAAGTCCGAAAGGATCCAACGACAACTACGTGCAAAACACAGGAGTAAAGACAAGGAGGTGAAGAAGAGTTTGAAATCTGATAAAAGAGAGTGGCTTAACAGCCTGATAGATGACGCACAGCATGCAGCGAATATGGGAAACATGAAGACTCTGTACGAGATAACAAAGACCATACGCAATGAGGGAACTCACAAGAACACCGCTATTAACGACAAGGGCGGTAAGACCATCACAGGCGACTCCAGCAGGCTTGCTAGATGGAAAGAACATTTTGAAGAGATCCTCAATAGACCACCAACGACGAACCCAATAGTGATAACTGCTGACGAAGTTCCTGAGATCGAGGAGGTAAGCACCGGACCAATCAGCAAAGGAGAAGTCAAGAATGCAATAAGTTCCCTAAAAAATGGAAAAGCAGCTTGTGTTGACAACAATGTTGCAGAGTTGTTAAAAGCAGACATCAAGACAACTACACAGAAATTGCACGAGATCATTCAGATGATCTGGGAAAACGAGGTGATGCCACATGAATGGTTGAAGGGGCTTATTGTCAAACTACCAAAGAAGGGTAACTTAAAGGAATGCACAAACTGGCGAGGTATCACGCTTCTTGTTATAGCTAGTAAAGTGTTGGGTAAGATCCTTATTGAGCGTTTGAAGAGAGGAGCTGATAAGAAGCTAAGAGCAGAACAAGCAGGATTCCGGCAAGGAAGAAGCACCACAGAGCAAATATTCATCTTGCGCAACATTATTGAGCAATCGTATGAGTGGAAGACCCCCTAGTCCTTAACGTTATTGACTTTGAGAAAGCTTTTGATTCACTGCACCGACCCAGCCTCTGGGACATCATAAAGGCGTATGGTATACCAGTAAAGATCATAAGGATAGTCCAACTTCTATACCAAGAAAGTGAGTGTGCAGTTCTCGATAACGGCCAAATATCCGAGTGGTTCAAAGTCGAGACAGGTGTCAAACAAGGTTGCGTGATGTCTGGGTTCGTTTCTCCTTGCCATTGATTGGATAATGTGCGAGACGACCAAACAGGCCAACACCGAAATAAGATGGAGGTTCATGGACCAACTAGAAGATCTTGACTTATTGTCAAACTACCAAAGAAGGGTATTCTGACACTTCCTGTACCTAAAACTACTACTTATGGCCTTCGTTCTTTTTCTTATCATGCCGCCAATCAATGGAACTCACTGCCGGACTTTTTTCGGACTACCAATTTTAATGATTTTAAAAAAGCATTAGCTAGCCTTGATTTTATGTACATTTGATAATTTTCACTTTAGTGCTCTTAAATTTTTTATATATAGTCCTATTTTTTTTAGCCATAACTTGTAAATATTGTACAGAATTGTAGTTAATAATGTTGTTGTATATTTTGTTACTTTTGTTATTGTTTTCTCGGAAATATTAGCTTTTATAATAGCTACTCTTAAATTCGAGGAAAAATAAAGTTTATGTATGTATGTATGTTCGCCGATGACATTGCTCTGATCTCCACTACCCAGCATCATATGCAAAAGAAGACAGATAAGCTCGCAGAAACTTCCCAGCGAGTAGGTTTAAACATCAGTAAGACCAAAACCCAAGCCACGAGGCTGAACTGTAAGACCACAGAGCCAATCAAGTTCCAAAATGGCGACATTATCAAAAAGAAACCAAGGGTGTCACCTATCTAGGAGCCGTTGTAAGCACAGAGGGAGGTTGTGATAAAGATATGGATAGTAGATTGAGTAAGGCCAAAACAGCATTCAGGAAGCTAAAGAGAATATGGGGCTCGACGCAGTACAATAGAAGGACCAAGATCAAGTTATTTAACACCTTAGTCAAGCCAGTCCGATCCAGTTGTATGGAAGTGAGACCAATGGTCAAGACAACAGAAAACTAGATACCAGTGCCTTTAAAGAGGCCTGGGTATATTTTGGCCTTACATGGGATCGATTGATGAGCGTAACGAAAGAGCAGGATGTACGAGGATGAGTATAGAAGTAAAGAGAAGGAGATGGAGATTTTTGGGACATGTTCTTAGGATGCCCAGGGAACACCACTGTGTCACAGCACTTACCTGGGCACCTATGGGCAAAAGGAAAGTCGGCCGCCCTAAAACCACCTGGCGCCGCAACGTGGAGAAAGAGAGGACAATGGCGGGCGGGAAGTCTTGAGAGGAAGTGAGAGCCCTGGCTAAGGATAGGGACAAGTGGAAGAAGAGTAGTGCAGCCTTATGCGCAACAGAGCGAGAAGAGGATAGGTGAGGTGAGGTGAAAAGAAGTATCACAGTGTACTTGCAAACAGTTCTGATCAAACAGCCAGACTCGGCATTAAAAAATGCGAGTAAGAAACATATTCACAAAATATTTCAAACTTCGTCCCTCGAAAGTAATAGACTGTCAATGCTCCCGGAAAGTTCAATTTTATTGTAAAATATAATTTCTTCTACCCAAATGCGCTGCAAGTCGCTGTCTACGTTTTAAAACGCCAATGTCGCTTTTCAATTTCCCTTTTCTGTTTGTCACTGTCGTAATTTCGGTGAGCGGCTCGTCGTTCCTCGTCATTTTAATGTGGCGTTCGTCTCGGTTACGTCACCGAAAATTGACCGTGAAGGCCTGGGAGAAAATGTACAGCAACTAGGCAAGGATAAATAATTAATGGAATTGTTTAGTGCACTGGACTCGAGGGGAACTGATTTATGGCGGTACAATTTCAAACTACTTTCATCTTATTAGCAAGTTTTTGCATCGGTGATGTGTTACAATTTTTTACAGCTTTCAAGGTTATCAGATAGAATACCCAGAAATTGTCTAAAAATCCACCTCCTCCATGTAGCTCAGTGGAAATGTGACTTAGATGGATTCAAGTTTGAAGGCTCGCTACATTTAAATTCAAAATACAAATAATAAGTACAGGTAATCATACGTTCTCGTTCAATTTGAAATTAATTTGCACTTGTGAGTTCAAAAAGTTGAAAAACTCACTAGTGCAAATTAAATCCAAATTGAACGAGAAAAACCGTATGATTACCTATACAACATATTCCAAAATGGCTGCCATTTTAGTGTTCTTTTGTTTGCTTGCAAATTAGCCCTTGTTGCCTTGTTCAAGGGAAAATATTCTTTTGTAGGCAAACAAAAGACCACTAAAATAGTGGCCATTTTGGAATAAGGTGTATACTAAATGCTCGTCGTCTTATCTAGGGGTGTACATCTCGAATGTTGGGTGAGTCATGCTAGAGAAACCGAGATGAGCTCCGGCCTGGTGGGCCACTTGGCTCGTATACGTTACTTTTCTCCGGGAATAAATGCAAAACGATACTGTCACTGAAATGCCTTTAAGAGATAGCCAGTGAAAAAGCAAACATTTCTCTAACCAATTTATTTCTCAGTTATTAGAAAATATCCCTAAAATTATCACACAAATCTCGCTATAAAAAAAAAAAACAATTGAGTTGACAGTGCTCCTTTTCTTCTACTTGTTACCGCATTTTCATGACATGCTGATCGATTTAGAAATTACAACATAGCTACAACTTGTATCGCTGAAAAATTTTTCACTTGATATATCTTAAAGTTTCTACAGTCAGTGATACAAAAGAGTTTAACAAAATTTTAATTGTAATACAATAGAAAACTAGCATTATAGTATTGCAAAATGCGACTTGAAGCATCCAGGTGCAACCTTACAGCTGTAATGAAAATAATTTCTCCTTCAATTTTTTTTAAGTCCTTAAATACAAGACTAGAGTTCTCGTTTCGCGAACACGCGTGTTTTCGCGTGTTTAAACTGTCACGTGGAATGGGCTTCCAGGGATGTGCTTGTCTGCCCACAGTACTTTAAGGACATAGGTACCAGGCTCCTCTAAGGCGTAATTCACAGCGTACACGTTGCTGCCCGTGTGCTTGACGTTGATTTCTTTAGCTGGTATCGCAGGGCCTTCAACGCCCACCATCAGGGAACCGCGACCAGCATTGCTAGCGTTGACAGTGAAGGAGTTTGGCTGACCCAGGACTGCACTATGAAGGCCTGTCCCGCGCGAGGTACACTTGGATGCGTCGCCCGTGCTGGCGTATTTACCATCGGACGGGTAAATCGTCACGTTATACGGGCTCCCAGGGATGTCTTGGCCAGCGAATTTTATTCTTATGGTGTACTCGCCTGCTATGACCGGGTTGTACGTGACTTGATAGGTACCATCGGGATTTTCACTGCAGTTCATCTTCACCTTAGCGGGTCCATCTACGGACAGGGCAAGCGCGCCTGAGCCGGCTTCCAGAGCGTTGACTGTAAACTCTGCTGATTCACCGACCTTTCCTTTGCTCAATCCCTCACCGTAAGCCTTAACTTTCTCGGGATGACCTTCTACCCCGCCAACCCTGATCTTGAATGGGCTACCAGGGATATGAGAACCATCAAAACGGACATTGACGAGGTGGTCTCCATATTCCCTGGGGGTGAAGCGAATGGCGAAGTTCCCGCCGCCGAGTTTGGACACTTGAGCTTCTTTTTCGTCTCCCGAAGGTGCGACGACAGAAGCAGTCACGTCTCCTACAGCTGCGTTTGTTTGCACGGAGAATGAAGCGGGCTGGTTGACCTTCAATCCGCTCTCTGCGAGGTCGGTGACGTTGAGATCCCTAAAGCGGTCTTCCACTTCCGGCGATACATGAACCTTGTAGGGACTTCCGGGAATGTCTTCATCCGCAAACCGAATATGACAAGTGTATTCTCCGGGGGTGGTGGGTAGGTAGGAAATGTTGCAAGACCCGTCTCCGTTGTCGGTGCATTTGATCTCTGATTTGGCAGGACCTTCGACTGCAATCGCAAGGCCTCCTGGTCCGGCATCACGCGTCCACACAGTGAAATCACCCGGATGGTTAACCACACCTCTTTCGAGCCCAGGACCTGCAGCCACGCATTTCGCAGCCCCACCCCACACTGGTGCCTCGACAAAGACCTTGAATGGACTTCCAGGGATGTCCTTCTTTCTTCCGCTCTTGAATTTGACATAGATGGTGTGTTCGCCGCTCTCTTTCGGCACGAAGCGAATAGTGTACGTCTTCGGTGTCGTTTCGATGATCTCGGACTCGAGTTCCGTTCCGTCAGGGCTTATCACCATGGTCTCAAGATCGTCCATCTTGTAGCCTTTAAGATCAAACACGAAGTCATGAGGCTGAGCGGGAGTGGAACCGAACGTCACAAGATCCTCGAAAACTTCAGACACTCGATGGGGTGGCTCAGAGAACTGATCTGGTGCAGACGAACTGACCTGCAAAACAGAAGAAGAAAACAGTCAATTCGTAAAATTTCCAAGAATCAGATTAAAACACTCTCCTTTGTGTATACTAAGCATCTTTAATGAAAGCTATAACACAACACAGGCTATTGGGCGGTACGTTTTTGCAGAACGAGAGCTGGGAGTTTTTCAATATTTGAGACAATCTTGGGGGTGAAACATTTCTTTTAAGTTAAAACCGTATCACTAGTGCGAAACCGGAATATTGCCCACTAACGAGTGATTGACATATACTGATCACAAAATTAATACATTTTCAGTTGCATAGGCGACGCAAATGAAAATTATCAATTAAAATTTTTAAATATAGTATTAGTAGTTGTCTCGACGTTCTTTTAAAACTCATTTTATTTAGAATTTTATATCTTTAAAAGACTGGTATTGAAATAATCGAGAACTGAGGTAAAAGGCTTCGAATTAGAAATATGCAGTCGACAAATTTTAAACAACGGTAACATTATCGCTTAAAGACTTGGAATTTTTACAAGTTGACTGACAGGACCTGCAGCGTCTATTGTTTGTATGACGTACAAGGCTTGTGTATCATTTACTGTTGACGTGTTCTTGACCAATAAAAACAGCGCTTTTATCCGACCAACAAACAGATGGAATATTGAACATGTTGACAGATTCAATAATGCTTGTAGCGCGCGTTCACCCTTTGCAAACAAAAAATGAGTGAGTTGTTGTTGAAAATGAACTAAAAAAGAAAATGTTTAAGATTTCAACAGTAACGTATCTCTATAGTAAAGATCTTGACACGAATGTTGTCCAAACTTTGGTTCTCATACACGACTTTCCCTAGCTCGTTAAGTATCGAACATTCTCTTTCTTTGCATCATTAACAGGTATAGATCACATGGTATTGTCACTTGAATTCTCACTCGCTTTATTCAATACAAATCCTTACTATTATAGGAACACTCTTTGTCGAAGCTCAACAGCATGTGTTCATGTTTTTAACAATTTTTCAGCCTCGTAAGTCAAATTATTGTCAGTCTATGCCTTGAATTTAGGGTTTCTATTTCAATCATGCTTACCAAGTTCTCCTCGACTGGTCGGATTTCATCTCCCGAGGGTTGGACGTTCGATGTGAATGGACTTCCGGGTACATCCTCGTCAGCAAACTTCACATTGATGGTATACTTGCCAGGTTCAACAGGAAGATAATCCACTGTACACGTGCCATCCTCGTTGTCGACACAGTTGATCTCCGCCTTAGAGGGTCCCTCAATTGAAAGACCCAGTCCTCCGTAGCCAGCATCTCTGGTGTTGATAGTGAAAGAGCTGGGCTTACCAGCCACACCGTCATGTAAACCTACATGAAATAGTACAAGTTTGAGATTGGTGGTCTTTCTGCGTAAACGTCACGATTTGTAATTTTTTTAGTTTATATTTTGAATTTGAATATAAACAAATGGTTCTTACCTGGACCAGTGCAGACCACTTTGCTCGGATCAGCTGGGCCTGGACCGCTGACCATCACTGAGAATGGACTGCCATTCACATGGTTACCAGACTTCTTGACCGTGACAAAGTGCTCTCCAGTCTCCTGTGGTGTAAACGAGACGCTCAATGTGTTATCAGAGTTAAGAGCAAGAGGGAGAGGTTCCTCAGGTTTCCCAGAAGGCCTCTTCAGATTAGCACTCAAAAGACCGTTGTTGTAATCATCCGGGAGTTTTAGTCCTGGGATCTCGAGCCCAACACCGCACGGCCGACCAATGGCATTTCCAGCCTCGGGGGCGACTACCATGACAGTGAAGGGGCTGTTCTTGACGTGTGAACCGTACTTCTTGATACTGATTAAGTGTGGGCCAGGCTCGCGTGGAACAAATGAGGCAAAAGGTTTGTTATCTGATGTGACTCTCAACTTCAGATCTTCCTCTTGGCGGCCCGATGGTCTCTTGAGAGTGGCAGTGAGCCTCTTTAGATCTTCAGGGATGCGTACGCTTGGCATATCTAGAAGACAGTCACACGGTGTACCAACAGCGTTAACAGCTTCGGCCGCTTCCACCATGATAGAGAAGGGACTTCCTGGAACATCGTTCCATTTTCTGTCTGGGGTCTTCTTCCTGACGCTTATCTGGTGTTCACCAGGTTCCTGGGGCACGAATGACACACCCAGAGAATTGTCACTGGTGATTTCAAGTTTAAGAGGTTCCTCATTGGAGCTGTTTGGTCGTTTGAGGAATCCTCTGAGGAGATCTTTTTCAAGGTCTTCAGGCAGCTTGACACCTTGAATATCCAGGTTCACATCGCATGTTCTTCCCATAGGGTGTACCTCTTCCACCTTCTCTTCCTTCGCTCCAACCATCACGCTGTAAGGACTATTCTGTACATCTTTCTTGTCTTTTCTGAGATGTATCAAATGCTCACCCTCCTCGCGTGGGGTGAATGCCACGCCCAGGGTGTTATCTCCATTCAGGACAAGCTTCAGCTCCTCCTCTCTAGGACTGGACGGTCTCTTAAGGGCAGCAGTTAGCCTTGGGTAGTCTTCCGGTAAGTTGATATCAGGACTCTCCAGACCTTTACCATACGGCTTACCAACACTCGAAACTCCCTCTGGTGCCGTCACCTTGATGACAAACGGACTACCCTCCACATGTCGGCCATACTTTCTAATGTTGATGTAATGAAGGCCAGTTTCACGCGGAACAAACGAGCAGCTAAGAGTGTTGTCCGAGTTCAGCTTCACGTCAATTGGTTCTTCAATATCGCTAGATGGCCTCTTTATTGTCGCCTTTATTCTGTTCTTTTCGATGTCCTCGGGAAGATTCACATCATCCAAGCTGAAACAATAGTCTACGGGGCATCCTACGCCCTCCACAGGTTCCTCTGACTCCACCAGGATAGAGAACGGACTGCCAGCGATGGGACTCTTGTCCTTCTTCCTTCTGATGGACAGGAAGTGCTCCCCAGCCTCTCTAGGAACGAATGACACGCTGATTGTTCCGGGCTGTGGACCAGGCTGTAACTTCAGTGACTCCTCTACCTTCCCACTGGGGCGCTTCAGTGTCGCTACAAGATCTTCGATGTCTTCGGGAACTTTAAAATCGAGATCACAAGTGTGTCCGACTGGGAATACATCGCCAACACGCTGCGCATGCACCATCACGGAGAATGGACTGTTCTGAACTTCGCGTCCGTGTTTGTACACGTGGATCAAGTGCTCACCGGGTTCATACGGGATGAAAGTAACCGCTAAAGTGCCATCGTCGTTGACGCGCAGTGGTTCCAATGGTTCCTTACGTCCGTTTGGTCTCTCTAGTTCAGCAATGACCATGCCCTTCGCGATGTCCTCTGGTCGGAATGACTCGGGGATTTTCAGTTCTACGTCACATGGTTTGCCAACTGTTGGGCGAGGAGCGGCGGCATCGAGATCATCATAATTAGAGTAGATATGAGCTGTGAAAGGACTGCCTGGGATGTCTTTATCTGCGAACTTACAGCTGATGTCGTAATCACCTGAAACGAACAACGCAAGATTAGCGGGATATGGGAAAAAAGAAAGAAACTTTCAAGTGAACCGGTTAGAAATAATCAAGTTACTTTAATGTTTCAGAACTTGATGCGGTTCTTTCCTTTTAATACCCTAAAAAACAATGGTGAGACATTCCCCTGGGTTCACGAGTTCCAACGTCGGTCAGGCGTCCAAAACTTGTTGAATTTGGTTCCTATTGTTTTTTTTTTCCAAATATTTTTCTCTCTAGATCTGCTTACCTCCGAAATCATCGCTTTTAAGTTCCAATTTATAATCTCCTTGTAACATCGAACACGGTGCACGATACCAGAACAGAACTTAAAACTGCTTATGATAACTGAACTGAGCCACAGCTTACCAGGTTCGTCAGGAACGTACTCTACTGTGCACGTGCCATCTCCATTGTCAACACAGGTGATTTCCGCTTTGCTTGGTCCGTGAACAGCCAAAGCAAGGCCACCTGGTCCAGCGTCTTTTGTTACGATAGTGAATTCGCAAGGCTCCCCAGCTAATCCACGCTGTAACCCTGGAAGTCAACAAATATACAGAGGTTTGCGTTTACGCTTTTCTCACTGACTTGAGACAAGTTAGATTAAGAGAGGACAGGGTGGAGACAAAAGACACTTAAAGCGGGGAAGGGGAGAGACATTTACCTTTTCCGTATGCCTTTACTTTATCTGCTCCTCCCTCTACGGCGTCAAACTTGAACGGACTACCAACCAGCGGCACACCGTCATAATCCACGGCGAGTTCATGGGGTCCAGGCTCCTTGGGTACACAACATACGTCATAGGTACCGTCGTTGTTGTCCTTGACTTTTACAGGCTCCTTTTCACCAGAGGGCGTCAGCAGAGAACCATTTAGGAGCCCTTCACCAGGTGCCGACTCGGTTGGTCGTGTATCGACGGCGTAAACAAGCTCCTCATCCACAATTGGCTCCTTGTCAGCCTTGGGCTGGCATTTGATCTTGTCGACGTCAACAGGTTTTTTAGCCTTCACTCTGAAGGGACTTCCGGGTACAGGTTCGCCGCCAAAAAGAACATCAACATCGTGACGTCCTTCATCTTCGGGGACGAAGACGCAATCGAACGTACCATCACCATTGTCCAGAACATCAACAGGAATTTCCTTCCTCTTGGGGCCCTTGATGGTACACTTGGGTACTCCTACATGACGCAAAGCCATTACACAGGTTAATAAGTTTACCAAATCTTATAACAGGCAAACTTACTCAGTAACAGCCGCACTAGTTATAGAGAACAAAGTGCAGTTACTTAACAACCAGTTTTGCAACATCTGTCAAAATTGCCGGTTATCGAAAGTCTTCACTGGAACTCTTTTTAAAATATTAATTAAATATCTGTCTTCACGCATCTTACCTTTGCCAGCTTTTGTGGTGTCCACAGTGAAGTCATTATCTTTCCCCACGGTGAAAGTATCATCAGGTCCCAGTCCATCGATCTCCACTTTAGATGCGTCACCACTAGGTTTAACTTGGACTCTAAACGGACTTCTTGGAACTCTCTTGCCACCGTACTTGACGTCAACACTGTGGCGGCCTGGTTTCTCGGGGACATATTCGAGAGTGTAAGTTCCATCTCCATTGTCCTTTACATCAACAGGGAGATCAGGGCCACTGGACGGCGCTACACTAGCTGCAATGGCAAACAAGACAGGAGGGTTGAATCTCTGTTTCTTACAATAGGCCATGTTCGATATATCAATATTCTAACATGGCTTCGAGGCCCTCGGGTTTAAATTGTAAATTTTGAAAGCTTCTTTTGTCTCTCAATTCCCAGAAGAGACTAGAATACAAAGAAAACACCACCAAATATAGAAGTTTGTCCTAAAAGCCTTGAAGCCATGTTAGAATATTGATATATCGAACGTGGCCTATTCAGACGAGCCGCAGACGTAAAGTGACAAGACAAAAGTATTGCAGAATCTTAGACTCTTGACTTCACTTTACTTACTTCTCTTCTTCCCGCGCTCAAGAGGGCGGGAGGAAAGACCCCGGGAACGAGGTTGCTTTCACGACTACAAAACTTTAAGTACGATTATTTCAAAGTGTCCACACCTGTCAGAGGAGCCGTGCCAGCTTCGGTGCAGTCGGCTACGAACTGTACGGGCGTTTCTGTCAGCGGCGACTCATCTACTCCTGGTCCAGATACCTTGACTTTGCTGGCGTCAAAGGGAGGTCCAGCACGCACACGGAACGGACTGTTGGGGACATGTTTGTCGCCGTATTTCACATTGACAGTGTAACGACCTGAGAAGAAGACAATATCAGTATGTCAGCCATTCATTCGTTGGCTATACATGTATCTCCTCATAATCCATCAAATAATTTCGCTCGCTTAATTGATAAATTAGTGTATCTCACCTTCATCCTCAGGTGTATAATCCACCGTATAGACCCCATCTCCTTTCTCGCACACAGGCTCGGGTTTAAGGGTTTTCCTGTTAGGTGTCTCTACAGTCACCTCCAGGTCAGCATCACCTGCTTCAGAAGTGTCCACAGTGAATTCTTGAGGCGTCTTGGAGTATAGCGGATTAACACGATCAACACCCGGTCCATAACACTTCACTTTACTGGCATCAACTGGACGAGTCACCTGGGAAATAAAACCAATATTGTCTAGGTCTGTCCACATCCTTTGAATAGGCCATTTCCGCATTCTCGGTATTGGACTAGAACTAGCATGCAATAGAGGCTCATAAGGAGGAATCATTTAAAAAGAGAACAAATGTCATTTGCATCTGTTAAGAGTCCCGGCATTAGCCTCAGTTGCAAGCTAGTTCCAGTCCTATACCGAGAATACGAATGTTGTCTATTACCTCATGGCTCTTTCTCAAAGCGAGCCTTAGTGTCCATCCTTTTGTATGAAAACAAGATTTCATTCACATACGAAATTAACCTCATTTTCTATGGATGACTGTGCACAGCGCCTCGCTTTGATAGAGAGGCTTAGGTCAACTGAAAAATGGGGCAGAAGACATCCCAAAGAGTGTTTTCACTCACGCAGTCACCAGGCATGCAAAGAGTTTAACTACCACATGATTGGTTAGGGACACCAACATACCCGCCGTTTCATTGTTCAAAATGGCTGCCCTGACATCATGTGAAAACTGTATTAACTTTAGAATGCAAACCTTTGCGTTGAAGGGACTTCCAGGGATGTGCTCATCGGCGAACTTTATATGGATCTCATAATCGCCGGGCTCTGTTGGCGTGTACTTCACAGAGCATGTACCATCACCATGGTCATTACAAGTCAATTTTGCCTCAGAAGGTCCCTCGATGGCAAGGCTCAAGCCGCCAGCCCCAGCCCCTTTGGTCTCCACAGTGAAGTCAGCTGGCTTACCCACGAGGGCGTTTTCCAAGCCGGGTCCATAAGCTTTACACTTTGTTGCATCCGTGGGAGGAAGAACATCGACCTGTGCATAAAGTGCAAGTATTAGTAGTATTTCGAATGGGTTGTTACCTGGTGTTACGTGACAAACTGGTAATAGGGACCTTAAGCAAACCACGACGGCAACGGCAACGAGAACGCCACAAAACAAAAGGTTTAATGAGCATAACAATAGCTGTGCACGTGCGTTATAATCCTTTGTACATTTCTTAGCCGTCGTCTGCAAAACAACAACGTGAAATGACCAAGTTTTGGGTATTTTGGAGAACGTGAACGACAGCGGCTTATTTTTCGTATTTTCGTTTGGAATTGAACGCTGGCATTACATATTAAGCTTGGGCAAGTTCTGAGACCGATAGACGCACTGAAAAGATCTAGCCATCTGCGATATTCGACGGTAAAATATAAGTTGATTTTTTTCTAGGCGTCGTCCTTGGCGTCGCCGTCGTCGTTGCTTAAGGTCCCTAATGGCGGCTATCACAACGGATAACTAATTTGAACTCTTGGTATGCAGAAACGCAAACTAACCTTGAACGGACTACCAGGAATGTGATCACCTCCGAACTTGACGCTCAATGTGTGTATTCCTTCTTCAAACGGTGTGTAAGACACAGAATATGTACCATCTTCATTGTCAGTTACCAAAGTGTCTGTGTGTGCACCAGATGGATTGTCTACTGCTGCCATCAACTGTCCCTCTCCTGCAAAAGCACAAGTCAATTCTTTAAGTCCCAAGCTTGATACATAACTCCACTTGTAAACTTATTGTCATACACCTCTTTTGATGTATGGCATAAGCGATGTTCGGAAAGTTGCAAATCTTTCACGACACCCAAACTCAATCGCCCTGACCACGCCCAACAATCAAGCAAACGCCACGTGCCCATCAACCTCGTTCCCGGGATCTCTCCCTCCCCGCCCCCAAAAACGAGGCAAGAGAGACCCTGGGAACGAGGTTGGGAGTCTATGACCAAGGGCTGCTACAAACGCTAAGCACGCTTCGCCAGTTCACAAGGAAAAGGCCCTGGGGGTGAGCCTACGTATTTTCCGCTAGCTTTATCTTACCTGCAGCTTTACAGTCGACATCAAACTCAGCCAGTTGATCGATAACAGCTGTTTCCAGTCCATCGCCTTGAGCCTTGCATTTTCCAGCGTCACCAGGCTTGGCAACCTCCACAGGGAAGGGACTGCCAGGCACAGGGCTACCATCAAATTTCACATCGACCTTGTAAGCTCCTTCCACAGGTGCCACGTACTCACACTTGAATGTGTCCTTTCCTTCTTCAGTCACTTTCACATCCACAGGACGCCCACGTTCTTAAATTAGAAAAAAAAACATGGCTTCATGTTATTGTGAATAGATAAAACTTCATCTGGTTACCAAAGAAAGGTTAGACTTCCGCTTAGTCCATCGTGGGGGACGCGAAAGAAAGCTCGAGGAAAAACATTCTCATTCAAAAAGAACAGAAAGATACTTACTGACTGGTTCCACTTTCACGTGAACATCTCCCTTTCCGGCTTCAGAAGCATTGATGGTAAAATATGTGGGCTTGCCAGGCTGCACTCCGGTTGGCTCGACCCCAGGTCCTGTCACTTTCACTTTTGATGCGTCAGACTTGGGCGAGATGGCAACTTTGAATGGACTGCCCGGCGCATGCACTCCACCGTACTTGACGCTGACCTTGTGGTTACCTGAAAAAGAAAAAAAAAACAAAAATGAGGTTTTTCAAAATGATCTGAATTCAAAAAGACAAGCGAATGTCGCAGTCGTGATAGAAGAAACTAGGAAGTCTTCCATCTAAGGTAACTTTCACTTCTTTTCTGAGGTAAGTTGCAATCGAGTCAATTGCTATAGCAGTGAAAAAGCGCAATAAACTAGTCAAACTAAGATCCAAAACCTGTTGCCGATAAAAAGGTGGGAAAAACACGTGACTGGTGTCAAGATCGTGATGGAAATTCATTGGGGTGTTGAAAAGACACCCAACTAGTAACGAGTTTTGTAGTGCGTTTTTTTAACGCAAATGCACAGGTAATGGAGAATAGCATTCTACCTTTCTTTTTCGGATAGTAAGTCACAGCGTATATTCCATACTCCTCTTCATCAATGTCGCATTGAACAGGGCTGTTCAACTCATCCACTGCTTCAACCTTCAGTTCCGCATCTCCAGCCATGCGCGTGTCAATATCAATATCCGCTGGCTCACCCGCGCGTATCCCGGGCTCAATTCCCGGACCTTCAACTTTGACCTTGGAAGCATCGAACGGATACGAGATCCTTGCTTTGAAAGGACTCCCTGGGATGTGCTCATCGGCAAATAAGATATTGATGACGTAATCGCCGGGGTCTGGGGGCAGGTAAGTGACGTCACATGACCCATCACCGTTGTCTTTACACTCAATCTGCGCCTCTGATGGTCCTTCAATGGTTAGTCCCAGGCCACCCTCGCCAGCTCCTTTAGTTTCAATCTTGAATTCGTTGTTCTGATTAACAAAGCCCTTCTCCAGGCCTGGTCCATAAGCGCGGCACGCTGCGGAGTTGGTCTGGCAGACATTGACTCTGAAGGGGCTCTTAGGAATACTTTCAGAGTTGAAAGTGATGTTCACCGTGTACGCACCGACTGCTGTTGGATAGTAAACCACAGAGTAGGTTCCATCTTTGTTGTCAGTTACGTCTGCTGGAACTTTCTTCCCATTGTTGTCGATCACTCTGACATCCACATCGCCTTCTCCTGCCTCTTTGGTGAAAATTGTGAACTCAGCCGGCACACCTGAAGAAAAAATAAACACTCGTCGTGCTATTTCCTGGGCTCTGATTCTACAAACCCGCACTTCATAACGTGAAACGCTTGAATAAAGACAAAAGATAGGATCAAACTTTTCTTCGGGAAATTAATATTCGTAACACTTTCGTAGACCGATTGTCAACGAACAGTTTCCGGAAATAAAACTGAGCCCAGGCCTCAATTTCTGACCGCGTGCAAACAACATGGCGGCGAGCACTGTAAAGTAAACTTCTGCTTCATTTTTCGCCATGTTCTCTACAATGCAGCGGCTGTAGTCCAATTTCTAGTTGTCTACAAACGGCCGCTTTGACAAGAAGACCAAGCTTTTGTTTATCCACTGTCGCAGAAATGCGGTGGGTAAGTTAAACCTAAAGCTGATAAAAATTCGGTGCGCATGCATGACATTTGCAGACTGTACAGTACACTCGCTACCTTTAGGCCTAGAACATCAATGTTCCTGTTTTTAATTGCTTCAATCTTAGCTTAAATTAAACCTCAAAAAACTTACCATTTGACCATTTCATTTAACATCCGCACCACCTTTATTGAGAAGCTTTGAATTCCCCCCCCCCCCCCTCAGAAAAGTAAACTTTTTACCCCCCAAGAAATGAAGATCAAAGTGCGGACACACTTCCCCCTTGAGATTTCCTGGACTATCAATTGGGGGGAGGGGGGGTTGGATGCCAAATGAAATGGTCCATTTCAACTAAAAACTAAACATGTAGATGTTTATTACAATGTAGTAAAGGACATTACACTTAGAAAGCTAGTCTAACAAAAAAAAGCCTTACCTGCTACGACACCCTCAGGCTGTAAACCAGGTCCTTCAGCGTACACTTTCTTGGCATCTCCTGCAGGTGATATTGGCACCATGAAGGGGCTCTTGGGAATGTCTTCATCCCCACATGTGACATGAATTGCATAATTCCCTGGTGTAGTTGGGTAGTAACGCACATCACAGATGCCTGGTGTTCGCTCTTGACAATGAATTTCTGCCTGAGATGGACCTTCAATGGCAAATCCCAGACTGTCAATCCCTGCTCCTTTGGTTTCCACTGTGAATTCACATGGCTTACCTGCGGTACCTGCAAAGCAAGAGTTCAAAGGATACAAGTACTGCGAGACATCCATACACGAAACTTGACTTAGCCTGAACAGAACACTGCACACCTTTTAAACTTTTAAAAAGAGGTAAAATTGAACTCCACACAATAATTTTGGGACTTTGATAACTGGCCACCGTTTAATAAAGGTTTGACTGTATTTTAATTTGCAAAAAAAAAAACAGTAGCCCCTGCCTCCACACATTCCTAAATGTGATCATGGGCCAAAGCGAAAAGCCAGAAATCAGTGCTTGAGCATGAAACAAAAACACTAAAACCTGCTCGCAGGCTAACAAAAAAGCAAAAACCTTTACCTCTCTCCAAACCAGGTCCATAAGCTCTGATTCTACTTGCATCAACAGCTGGTGCAACTTTGACATTGAAAGGACTGTTTGGAACCTGAACTGAACTCCAGGTCACATTGACAACATACTTTCCAAATTTGCCTGGATAGTAGATACATGAATATGTCCCATCACCGTTGTTCTTCACGTCAACTTTTTCTTCTCCTTGAGGGCCTTCCACAAACACATCTAGTTCACCATCACCTGCACCCTTGGCATCAACTGTAAATGGTGCTCTCTGTCCAGCTTTCAAACCAGTTGGCTCAACACCTGTAACATTATTAAACACACATACATGTAAAAACATTAATTGACATACATGCATGTAAGCATGGCTATTGTCATTAGCAATAACCCTGGGAAATACCATGTTATGAACCCACAGGCTGCATATAGTGCACCACGATTTTAAAAGATAAAATTTTTTTGTGTGTGGTAAAAATCATACAAACAGACATAGAGGAAATCACTATGGCAGTCTCTACTTTTCATCGCAAGGCAGCTGACAGTTATCACGGCTTTCTTCAAATGTACCAGGGCAGCTTTTGATAAACTAATAAATCAAATTTATTTGAAATGGCACAATAAAACCCCACATAGGAGGCAGAGGTAGAGGCAGTGCAAGGGTCTCAGGTCAACCCACCCCCCCTCCTCCCTACAAAGTCAGTTAGATTTGTTCTGACAAATAATATAAATTAATGAATTTTATTGACATTTGGGTAAACCTGAAAACTATCGATATTGATCTGATGGAACTTTGTGCCTATTGATATTGCTAACCTTTCTTTAATTGAAACCTATCTGGAACTTATTAGAGGTAGTCACTAAAGATACCAGTTTCACTAGTAGTAATTAATTTGGCTACAAAAACAAAATATTCAAGAGGTTGTAACTGTACTTAGAGCTCATTGTCAGAGAATATGGAGATGGATACTTTAAGATTTGCTTACCTACACCAAACACTCGCACTTTTGATGGGATGGGTTCAATTCGTGGTGGGCTGACCATGACATGGAAGGGGCTCTTGCTAATTGGTTGTCCTCCGAACAACACCTTGATGGTGTGTTTCCCAGCATTAACAGGCTGGTATTCAACAAAGTACTGCCCATCTTCCTGTGGTTCGATAATAATGTCGACATCTTCTCCGCCACGTGGATCAATAACTTTAACAGACACCTGTCCTTCTCCAGCGCCTTGTGTGAACACAGTGAAGTCTGTGTACTTGCCAGCTTGGATTCCTTCAGGCTGCAATCCAGGTCCAGTGGCATAAGCCTGACTGGCGTCAAGATCTTGACCAACTTCAACTCGGAATGGACTCTTGGGTATATGTCTACCATTCCATTTTACATGCACATCATATTTTCCTGATGCAGAAAATAACATTCAAGATTACCTAAAATAAACTTAAAATGTTAAATCTCCTGAACTATCAACTTCTTAACTACAGTTAGTTTTGAGAATTTGGTTAGAACAACAACAAGACAGTGACATCTAAATGTTTGTATTATTACCGGTAATATTGTGTTATTCATTTTAATATATTCTCCCAACCATAATTTAAGATATGAAAAGAAAAAGGTATAAAGAATTTGTTTGCTGATAATATTTATAACTTATAAACTTATAACTTATTTACCACTTAACTTTAAAATTTATGGAGACCAGTAAGGAGAACTAAATTACCTTGTTTCTGTGGGAAGTATTGGCATGAGAAGGTATGATCGTGATTGTCCTGCACGATTACTTCCTCTTCAGACTTGCCAGGTCCCCAGACAGAAACACTCAACTTTCCCACTCCAGCACCTTGCGTTAACACAGTAAAATCAGCTGGTTTCTTAACGACAAGGCCTTTTGGTTCCACACCAGGTCCTTTGGCAGAACACTTTGCCGAAGGGTGTGTCCTTGGGCGCAGGGGAGCACCTGGTTTGAGTTTTGCTTCGGGAAAGTACGAGACGTATGTCATGACGCTCAGCTCATCAACGTTAGGATTAGTGATTTCTTCTGGGGTGATAACCTGTTATGATTGTAACAAAATTAAGTATATGAGTCATGCAGTTGAGCACTGATATAGTTTGCATACGAGCCAAGTGGCCCATCAGGCCAGAGCAAATCCTGGTTTCTGTAGCATGAAGCAACTAGGAGTATTTCTACTCCCCCCTGGATGGGATGCGAGTCCATCACAGAGTTTCCTCCAGCATTAAGGTCGACGGTACCCATTTATACACCTGGATTGAGAAAGGCACTGTGAGAGTAAAGTGTCTTGTCCAAGAACACAACACAATGTGCCTGGCCAGGAGTCAAACCTGGACTGCTTGATCTGGTGAAGAGTGCACTAACCATGAGGCTACCATGCCTCCACAAAGAGCACTAGCATACCAGGAGTTTATTCATTTTTTGTTTGGAGCAATGATCACACAGACATGGAAACCTTGTTTAAAACAGCACGAGTGAGCATGTTGTTAAGATAATCTTGATATCCAAAACATGGTCCTGGGGAGTTTTAACTTCTCTCCTTTGCACTGCATACCTCGCTCTGGTTTTGAATCATGCTTTAGGCCATTAAACCCCAGGCCCCTCTGATCCACGTTTAATAAGTCAACAAACCCACTTAAGGCAGGCACTAGCACTTGTTAACAATGGTCTGATATCCTTTCATCAAACTTCATTTAGTACTATTGGTTTGCTCTATATTCAACCTTGTACTATTCTACCTTTTCAAAAAAATCTGGATATGTAAAATAACTGCCAGTTAATTTCCTAAATGGCGCACTGAATTTACATCTAGCCCCGGACAGAAATATTTTAAATTTATCTCTGTGTACTTTCGGCTCTTTTGGAGTGTTTTTTTTTTTCTAGTATAGATGTCCAATTTTTTTCATTGATGGCCACAAATGCATTCTAGAAATCTTTGACCACTTCCAGTTTTATTCAAAATACTGGTAAATTACAATGTAAGTTTCTTTGTTGCAGCACCACTGGCATTAACTCATACAACAAAATCCTACCAATTCCCTGCCCCAGACTGTAAGATGTATACCTGAGGAACACCAAGCCAGTCTTCAGCAGCTTGCATTGCTTGTCTTGCATTTTGAAGGTTATCAGCAGGGTCCAGATCTTCACACTCTGGGAAGAGACCAGGAGCAATAGCATCTACCAGGCAAGCTACAGCTCGTCCATCATTCCAGTCTTTATTGAAATTGTCCATAGGAACAGACTCTGGCATCTTGCTTCTGACCCATGCAAGAAGTGCTTGTTTGGGCGTCATCTTCTGCCCTTCATCATCGTCATCCTCAAGATATGGCATGCTGATCTGGTACTTCAAAATCAATGTCCATACGAGACCCAGGATCAATTTAATATTTCCCTTGAAGATGTCACTGGCATCTGACAAGGAAAAAGAAGCATTTAATTGTGGATAAATAAAATCAGGATCACCGAGATCAGCTTTGCTGCCAGTCTAAGATCTGTACTTGATTAATAAACCAATCTCCCAGCAAGTGTTGCAAAAAAGTGCACAGAAAAGAGAAGATAATTTGGTTGGAAAAAGGCTTTCAAGCATCATTCCACAAAAATACAGATTAAGAATCTGTAAGAATCTGTCATATTTTGCAAAACAAGAGGGTTTTTCACTTCTTGGCTCACTTTTTCAAAATATAGATTTTGAAGGTTGGAGTAAACTTTTCACAATTTTCATAATTTGTTTAAATCCCCTTTCAGAAGAGTCCTGAACATTGTAGGACTTGATAGATATGTATATCTTTATGTCACTCGGTAATACAGTAATACAGTTACACATAAGTCAGTGGCAATACCAATCATAAGACAATCAGCACTGGAATGTTAGTCAAAACAAACAGAAGCATTTTCAGGTGGTATATAGATCATGTAATATCACTTGATGTACTATTCAACATGCACTAACAAAGCTACGCATTTTGCACAAGTTTGTTATTTTCATCACAACCTGAAGAAGTTTCTTTCAGTCTTAAAAATAAAATTATCTTACATTTTTAAAAATGTAATTAGAACAAAACAAAGTTGTCCCTAATCACAAGCAAATATAATCTTCTCTATTAGGTCGTCAAAAATACCATCACGTCTGGCAATGTTTAATGTATTTAACAAGTGGGTTCTTTTTTCATTTACCCAGGCATTATTCTAGAGTAAATATTGTAAATTATCGCTAATTTAAACTTGTGTGCATATTTTTAATTACAGAGAATATATCACATTGTGTGTTTTTTTCAGGTCATAATTACATAAATACTATCACGTCTGAATAGTCAGGGACATAATGTAACTTCATCACAGAGGTCATTTCGGTTCAAGAAGAGACTGTGTTACAGAGAATGTTGTCGCGCAACAATATTTTTATCAGTCCTCTGAAAAGCCGTCTTTCTTGTATCTGAGAGTGCAGATTATTGAAACAGCTACTAGATACAATGGAATGAAAACTATGTCCTGTCCTTAACTTGACTGGGGGGGTTTATTGTCTGGAGAGATGCATACCCTCCAGCTTCTAATTAAAGGACTTGACACCACAATTAAGTCAAGCAATATCACACCAGATTAGTTCTAGTTGTTTGGAGGCTGAAGAGTTATTCCTACTGGCAGCAAACAATCATTGGTCTTTTAATGTCAGACCTGCTTGTTTTCTAAACTTAAGTACAGTCTTAACAGAGAGTAAGGTGCAAGGTGGCAGAAAATTAATTCAATGCTTTTAAAGTATGAGACATGAATCAAATATCTTCATGATTTAATGATATGCACATAAGTATTATTAAATAAGCATATTTTTGCAATTCCACTGCAGGGTTTCCAACACCTTGGATTTCACAGTTTGAAGAGAAAACAGTTTTGGGTAATAATAAACGTTATTATTATTTATGAATAAATGACAATTGTTTGCTTGATTGCATTCAGTCGGACAACAAATGATGTAAACACTGTAAACTATAAGGCCTTCATCCATGACATATATAACAGTAATATCCTTAAACCTGCATTGAGTTGTTTCTTATTTTTTTTATTATTTTTTTTTTCAAAGTTAAGAACCTCAGGATTTGTCAAAACAAACATTAGATTTAGATTAGGGGCTTTACATAAATAATGGATTAAAATGTTTGAGCAAAAAAGTGCGAGGAATGCTTTATAATTCAAATTTTGAATTATGTATCATGATACAGCAACAATGCTTTTGTTAACATAAACTCTTACTTAAACTAGGATGAAATGTTTAACAAAAACAATGGTATCATTAAAATTTCTCTAAACATATTAAGAGGCTTGCCTGGCCTGGCGAGTGATCCTGTGAGCAACAATAAATTTCAAACTAACAGGAAAGAAAGTTGACTATAAAGCTATATACTTAGTATATTTAACAGCATCGGATAAAACTCTAGAGTTCCTTTTGTGACTTCGAGTTGACACACAAACAAGATCGTAAATTTTGTTTGACACTTTTTGTTCATGAAAACATTTTCAAGCCAGGTTAATTTTTTACAACCAAACTTTACACAAATTAACTCTTGAAATCAGTGTCGTTGGAAATACATATTTTAATAAAGGTGACCATGGGTTTTCATCTGATGGTATTAAATATTAACAAAAACTTGAAATAGTAAAAAATTCAAAATAGAAGCTGCCAAAATAAGATCTGGTAATTAACATTTTCTACTGGGATCCTGCATTAAAGGTTACAAAATTATAATTCAAGACCTCACAAGCCAAGGGTAAGTCAAGTATGTGTCACAGTTTTTGTTGCTGCATTAAGTGATGATGGACCATTTCCGATATATTAAAATTCTAACTTGGCTCCGAGGCTTAGGGGAATAAAACAAAAGAAATCACATAGAGGTTGAGGGATGAATAATTAATTTCTTTTGTTTTATTCCCCCAAACCTCAGAATGTTAAATTTTTTATATGTCGGAAATGGTCTATTGCAGCTATGGCAAGTGAAAGTGAATACATGACGCAGCAATGATTATTTGAAACAATAAACACTGTTACAGTGCAGAGTGTTGATGGCACAATACAATATATGGTTAATGTATAATGTCCAACAATTCGATACAGGAATTGACCTGACCTCTAAATGTACTGTGAAAGTCTGGTTAGTGGGCTATCAATAGCACTCCAGTTATCTTGCACTAATTAAGCCTAAAAATCATCTTGACAGGACCATCATCTAAACAGCACTCTGTTTAGCCTAAATAGCATGCTGGTTAGTTAAGCCTGACTAGCATCGCTATTAGCCTAAACAAAACTGAAAAGAGAGTGCTTAACTCTTAAGTAATTTTTAGGGTAAAACGATAGTGATATATTTTCTTCACAATTTTTCCAGTGGTGTAGTGGTCACAAGTCTCATTGCTGACCTGTTCGACATTGGACCAGTTCTTTTTGCATTCCTTTTCTTACGTGTTTGCAGCAATTTCTGTATTATCAGCCACACACAACATGTTGTGTTCACAATCAATGCTGCTGTAGTTCTTCAACTTTTTCCCAAAGTAAGTTTTTGGATATCCATAATTTTTTTCCCACATAACAGTGAAAATAAAACATTTTAAATAAGCAGACCAATATAATTACAATTTCTTCTAAAGAAGGGCAATTTTGTGGGTAACTTGTATATTGTTAATAAGCCCTTTCTACTGTTGTTCAATTATTAATAACAAACTAATGTTTGATCCTAGTTTATTTCCATAATTTAATAACCTTTTAATTCCATCAGTGCTCTGGTGAATCAATACCATAACACAATGGTGTAACAATATTGGCCAGGTACTTGCAACCCCACAAAAAATATTGCTTATATTTTCAGGGAGTAAACTTGCATTAGTGGAACATCCACAAGAAAGCTGTAGCGTGCCAGTTGTTTCCTCAAGCATGTTTAATCAGACATTCAACCAAACTGTTGTGTTTCAAGGATTGTAACGCGATACTGTTTTAATTGCATTCGAAGAGTAGCATGTGTTTTCCTGACAAACAAAGTTGACTGGAGTTTGGCAGCATATGTTTTTGCAAGGCCATTCACATGAAGCTGTAATCTTATTTCAGGTCAAAATATATGAAACAGGTCCGAGATTCCATTTAGGTTTGCAAACAGATTACTGACCAAGGTAATTGGCCTTTTATTGTGTTTAGAGATGTCTTGAAAGATCATTTATTAAATTTCTGTCAAAAAGCTTTCGATCGTTACTTTTATGTTAATATTAAATACCAAAGTCATGAAACAAGAAGTAACTGTTTATATAATTCCTTGGTAAAAAAAGTTTATCATCGATGATCCAGTCTTCAAATAAACAGGGTTTAGTGGTTATGATTGGATAATTCCGTGATTCACTAGAAAACCTTATGATTATACGCATGACTTAACATGTCTTCTCAATTTTAAGTTCTAGTTAACTCCCAAGGAGAACGAGTACTTGTCTAAGCGTTGGCAGTGGAAAATTTGTTCACTAAAGAGCTGGTTTTGATATTAAATCCTCGTTATAATCTTGGAAAATGAGTAGAATCTTAATTTAGAAGTCTTCACACTTCAAAAATCTCCCTTGTTTACAAGACTTTCAATAATGGAGTAAAGGAACAATCGGCTTCGAAAGTTTTGATTGTGGAAACTTGACACGGGTTCACAAATTGTATTTTAAATCAGGGAATGTTTTTGTAAGCTAACCAGGTTAAAACGGACAAAACGTCGGCGAATCGCTTGTTTGCTAATTTTTTGGTATTTTATTATCCTGTGACAGTTGTAATTAACACTCGAGGCGAATTTAAAACTATCAAAAGCCATGGTTAGCGTGCGGAACTCATAAAGAATTCTTGATCACGTACAAGTTGAGTGAAGATGTAAACTTGTCGGTATCTGGCACGAAATTTACAACTGTAACACAAACTTTGGGTAGTCTGGACAAAGAACAGTCGAGAAATTCTTGAGGAAGCACGTCAGCTAGATAATAATTTTAATTGTTCCTACGTTCACAGAAAAAAATTTGCGTGAGAGGGTGGGTCGACGCCCATCGGAACATGACAGAAAACTTTGGTAAATTTACTAGCTTAAACAAATTTACTTCTTAACTTCCTTCATCTTAAATAACTCGGCGAATACCTCTCACGTCTGTAGACAAACAAATGAACGAAACGGCTAACACAGAACGCTCGGTTAAACAACAGCAAATTTGAGCTCAACCAAACATTGCAAGTCATGTCTGTAAAGAACAAATGCCTAAATATGGTAGTATCAATTGGTAACGCAGAATTCGCTCGTATTTACACCCAAAGTAACTTCTATCAGCTTCACTGTTTCTAGTTTGAATAAGACAGCACGAATATCAGCTAGGAAATATTGACTCAGCTAAACATGTTTGTCCAAAGCAGCGTTTGAAAAGCTTCTTACTAAAAATAGCAAGAAATCTACACACAGACGAGCGAAAGTAACACTAGAGGTGGTTATAAAATTTTTATGTCAATTTGCGGAATGGAATGCCGCATTTATTTACGAGATATAATTACGGAGCGTGGTTTGGTGCGGTTATGAGAGAATTATTAAAAGCAAGGTCTTCTACTTACCGATATTCACCAAACGAATGTTCTCGCTTTCGATGAACTTCAGTGCGATAGAAATATTCTCCATTTTCTGAGGTCTAAACGAAGGCTTCTTGTTGTATCTCGTAATTTTCTTGTGCGAGAGAACTTGTAGAAGGGCTATGAGCTTTAATCCGTCGACAAGGTCTGTTTCCAAATTGTAAATGTACTTGTTCACGCATTTCAGATGCTCGTTGCACCATCTTGTGAAGGTGTTTTGTTGAATCTTCTTCCACTCGGCGTCAGACGCCGTAGGATCTGTGTCCGGCATTCTCGTCTCGACCTGAAAGGGCAAGAAAAGTGACAGCCCGTAAGCGACAAACAGGAGCTAAGTCGGTTGGTCGCTATGTAGCAGAAAGCTTCGCAAAAAAGCCGCCCTTGAACCGACCACTAGACGTGGAGATGCAGCGAGGCTAGCTGTCTTAAGTAGCTCTACCCGCAACCAATCAAAGGGTGTTTGAATAATTCATGTTTATACTTCACTCATAAGCTGATAGATGCTAAGACACAATAAAATATCAAACGTGTGATTCTTACGTCCATTTTTGTTGACTTGAAACCTGCAGACCGCTGTTCTCGTACACAGCACAAGCTTTAAATTGTACAGAACCAGTGTCCTGTACTTTTGTACGGTGCACTGCTTCACCGCAGGAAGCTCTGCGCTCACAAAATGCCACAAAATTAGGGATCCGCGATCCTATAGGACATTCTTATCTCGAAAAAATGCCGTGAAAACCAATGAAAAACTACGTAAAGGAAAGGCGTGTTATGTGTCACAAACATTGAATACCGACGCCATATGATCCCATTTTATCCTCGGGGAAAGTTTTTGTCTGGGACAGTTGTCACGCAACTAGGCTTTTGGCTTACCAACTTTCTGGTATCACTGGGCAACATTTCTTAGCCTTCTCACTTCGTTTTTCCCGTGTAATTTTCTTCCTGGTGTAACAAAAACAGTCTTGTGAACAAACACACGCTCTGTTTATCTGTGTTGCCTCAACGCCATTCAAAGTCTATCAACAGGCACATTGTGACTGGTCAGTACTACTGTTACAAAACACTGTCCACTCGACAACTCTTTTATCTTTTGCAAAATAAAAATAAACATAAATAAGAAATACTGTGCACAGAAAGGAAAACGTTAGTCATTTCAACAGAAAGCTACTCTGCAAAAACCAACATACTATGAAAATGTCACGTTTAGGACAGAGCTCCCGGTTAAATTATTTTTCTTTTGTTTTATCGTTCATGCTAAATTAAAATGCTTTTTCTCACAAACAGCGTGGACTTGAACTAAGCTGAAATCATCGGGTAATCGAAAATATAATGAATAACTTAAATTGAAAACATATTTATCTTTGCTTTCATGACGTGACCCCAGACAGAAACAGAGTAAAATAGATGTATTGCGTGACAAAAGAGCCCTTTCTCCAAAACCGTGTCACGCGAGCATAAACGGCTCTGTATCGATCGTGACAATTTTATAGAAAACTTTAAACCTTCCATGGAATGAGACTTATGGCAATCACGCCAGTGCTTGCATCTGGAATGAGGGAAAGGAAAGGAATTTTTTTAGCTATTTTCTGGTTATTTTAAGACCGGGTTTTAAAGAATGGCAATACCCATATGTCGTATTTTCCGGATATTTGAAAATTTGATTTGAAAATTTTCTGCTATTCAATACTGGCATGGCAATCTTTTTGTGTGATGTTGGCGCGAAGAAACGTTTGATAAGCAACAAATATACTATGAAAGCGAAAATGACCAAGAAAAAGTTTCCGAATATATATATATTTTTTTATTATTAGAATAAAAAAAACATTGGGTACTGACTTATTTCCGGGTCTGAGGTCAAGGGATGCACGTAGAACTCACTCGAAGTACAATTGCAGAAACAGTTAAAAATGCAAACGCAACAGAATTAGGCAGAAAATGTCCCGGATATATTTTTGCATTTCAAATTGTTTTTAGAACTTTTAAGAAACTTCACAGCCTTATACGAAGACAAAGTCAAAGGTCGCCAATTTACACTGCCATTTTATTGGCGAAAAACTCCGCAAAATTATTACTTTTCCAAACCTAAAACAACCACTGAACAATCAGAATCAAACAGAAGTTCGAAATTCAAGTTTATCTTTAACAAGGTTGCTGTATAATTTAAACATCACGACCTTTGTGACCCTGATGAAAACGGACGAGAAAAAATTCGAAATATTCTCACAGCCGGCCCCACCTTTGTTATTACGTTCAGGAGCATCTTTTCCGATCCGTTAAACAATCAAACGAATTCTCTAGAACCTCCAGGGACGACTGGCCACAATATTGCTCTTTTACGGTAACTAGAAAGATTTTGCGGTAAAAAGGCGAACAGTAACGAGAAATACCGCAAATATTTGACAAACTGGTACGGACTTGTGGGTAAATAAATCTCGGACTGATAACAGTATAAGGTTAACAGCAGGGAACGATAAATCTGATAACAGTGACAGGCTCAGAGGAAATGCTAATAAACTAACTGGATGTGACTTCGATTCATTTTAAACAATCACTGTACTTACTGAATGTTTCTACAACAAACTAAAACTTGGCCGTTTTAAAAATGTTGTCATAAGACGATATTGTTCAAGACATTTTTTATTGAGGTCCTTTCAAGTTATGAAAAGGCGACTGGCGACAAGAGACATACACGATCCCTCATATCACGCAGCTTGCACATCTCAAATGAGACGAAATGCAATAAAATATTTAAAACGAGGTACAGCCCCAAGATTTAGCATAAGATTTAGTGGCGGGTGTTAATTTGTTGACCGATCCCTCCCGTCCCCCGATGCGTTCTCCGTTTGAAACATTGCTACTGGCTTCTACAATCTTTGACAAATGGAACATTTGGACTACCCCCCCCCCCCCCCATTTCAATGATGCTAAAATGGCTCGAGTTTTGGTCCTTCGCGCCTTCATCATTGCTTTGGGGGAGGGGGTTAACTGTTCCTTTTCATTCTGTCCAGATATCGCCTTACAGCGATGGTGCATTCTTCAGCGGTGGGACCTCTTCTTGCAAGGCACTGTGGGTGGTACTTGATTTGGGAAGAGGGGTCATATATCGACTGCCGCATTTGTCCCATCCCTTGAAAGCCCTCAAAATACAAACTATCGTCTGCAACTACAATAGGGGTCGTGCTGGTTCGGCAAGGAAATCAATCTGCGGATGACACTGAAGCGAGAATGAACGTATGACAGAAATAATCTCGGTGAAATTTGGTAAACACTTTTCTTATAAAACAATCGACACAGCACGATTTTTAAAAAGAATGATCGTATAATATACGGGATAGCTACAAGAAGCGGCGTTCATGGGAATTTAAAAAGAAAGGAGGAAATCCGGCGAGAAAGGAAAGCAAAAACTTCAAACTCGAAAGTGTTTTGAATCACAAAAAGCTCGGGAAGCTGAGTTTTGCAAATTCGTTTCTCATGCATTAAAATAATTACGTACTCACCGGGAGTGTGCAGTTTCAATCTGACAGTTGTCTAAACAATGCAGATAAAATGTGAATCAATTTTTACACGTGCCTTCCATGAAACGGTTACCTGACATTTTACAAGTCTTTTCCATGATACCAAGCCACTTCTACAGCGAAATTTAACGCGCAATAGCTGTGGTTATTTGCTATACACTGATAACCCGGCGAGCGAACAACCTCTCGACAAAGTTATTAAAATTTACCATATCAGTTTGCTATTAACCTTTGGATCCTAGCTAAAAATAGGAATTCTCTTTAATGATCACAAGACAATTGCTATAATCTTAGTAATGAGAATATAAATGGGGATCAACACAATGTCAACACAGAGGTTCTTTGTGTTCGTCACGAGGCTAGACAATATTCAGTTGCAGGGGCAGAGCAAAAAATAAAAAAATAAAAATTGTGAATATCATGGCACAAATAAAGGTAAACACTGACATAGAGGAATCAGCTATACTGATGTAAGAAGAAATAAGGTATTGATCAGTGCTCAGAGTGCCGGAAAAGATTTCGTTTCGATTCGTTTCTAAGTAGTTGACTATGGTTTCTGGTTTCGATCCTTTCAACCGTGAACAGTTTATATCTTTTTAAAAAAAAAAAAACCGGAAACCTAAATAACTCGACGAAATTTTTAGCCGGATTTCAAAGGGTTAAAACAACGTCTGGAAAATATGAAACATAAACTCAGTAATCTCTAGTATCCAATTAATAACAGGGTGGAAGAAAAAACGAAAGCAAAAAAACTAAATTGACAAAAAATATGTTGATGTAGTCTAGCAGCCTCAAGGAATTCTTATTCCACGAGACTGAGGGTCAGTGGGCCGTGGTACTATCGCCATGCCCTTTCACTTACACGCCTGCGAGTAGGGGCCTGTGAGGGAAATACGTTCACTTTGTTCACAACATTAGGTTTAGTGTTACTAGGAAAGATTTAAATTTTATTTATAGCTGTTAATGAGTTGTTATTTGGGAATCAGTTATAGTGTTCTATTTTCCAAGCGAAAACCAAGAAATTATGATTTAAAAAAATCGAGAAAAGATGATATGATAGGGGCACTTTTCATTACACGACAGTAACTGTTCAACTCACTCACTATGAACCATGAAGTGGGCGTTTCTAAATCACAAGAACGACATTTTGTCTAACGTAACCGGCTCTCTTAATATGTCACCTTGAGAATGTCAAAATAGAAGATAAGTGATACCATAATGATTCATAATTACTCAGTTGGCACCTCAAGGGAGGGCCCTTATTCGGAACAGGGCGCTTATTTCTTTTTTGAGAAACAAACGATTGTTCAAAACAAAACTTTAATACGGTATGGGCCTCCGTTGATAGATACTCTGTCGTCCCTGTAATATTGTAATACCAGAATGGGGGGCGCTTTTTAATAAAAACACGGCACGTCCAAGAGTCAACCTAGGAAGAGAGAGGAGCCTGGGAACAGGTGATTCTGAATTTTTGACGCGCAAGCAACAACCAATCAGCTAAGATTTTATCGACGACTACATTTATCGTCGACTTCCTGCCATAGAGTTTTCAACTGGCCATTTTTTTTACAAGTTTGCCGTTTT
Organism: Micromussa lordhowensis; assembly: GCA_964020085.1. Taxonomy (NCBI): domain Eukaryota; kingdom Metazoa; phylum Cnidaria; class Anthozoa; order Scleractinia; family Lobophylliidae; genus Micromussa; species Micromussa lordhowensis. The sequence goes on along the minus strand of OZ026609.1, from coordinate 20,226,341 downwards.
AAGTCCGCCTAATGTTTATTTTTGGCTGGTTCTTAATTCTTTGTTTTTCTGCCTCGGAAGTTTCTAGAAGATTCTCTTCACTTTGAAAGTATAAATATTGCCATACATCGGTCAGACGAATTGACTCGAAATTTCGTGTCTATTCTTATTCTATTCTTATCTTTATAACTGGTTTGGTATATATTAAAATATTGATTCATACGCAATGTCGGTGAAGAAAAAAGATTGTGCCTCGCCACTTCAAAGGTTATTAAATATTCTCCGCTTTTCTGGAAGTTGTTAAATATGGTGAAAACCATTCCTGTTATTCGTTTGAGGTAGATATTGTTGTTCTACACTGGACTATAAACAAATGAACGGTCCACCTATATAAAAAATGATAAATATCGACAAGATGGCGTCAAAAAACAATGTATTCTTTCAATTTCCTAGCTACACGCAGCGACTGTACACTAACTCTGCGTTGGTCAAACAATTTTCCACTTCAAGAAACTTCATTCTGCACTCTGTAAAGCGGCCACTATTTTATACGTGCTTTGTTAATTTGTTTCGCTCGTTAATCTTAATTGAACAATATATCAATATACACTTAAAACAACGGGATTCATTCGGTGGTATTCAGTTCGGTAGCACCTTAGTGATATAGAAATTACACCCGTGAGAATATTCGCAGCTGCCAACAACAATAACAACAACAATAACAATAGCAATAAGGACAACAAACTCTCTTCATACACGGATGAAATATCAGATACAATGATGTTCAAAAGACTGAGTTACATGCCCTGTGGGAGTCCTGCTGCTCTTAGTTCCTCGTTAATTTTTTTATAATTACGAGTTGTGAAACAAGACTTAATCATTCCGGCATCACAAAATTTCACTCTTTTCTCTCTTGATTTAACCCGAATTGTGCCAATTTAACAAACAACTACTTGATTTTGACCAAATTACAAAGATGAAAAGATGCTTTCGTCCGCTTAAACTGAAAATTTAAAATGCACACTCTCTCTTGCTATGCAAGTGATATAGAGTCTATGCCTCATAAGTATCAAAGAGGTAAACTTTGACCCAATCGCTCTGCGGCCTTCAGATAGTTTACAGCCACAATTTTGGACAAAATAAATGAAACATTTGGACCACCCTCCCCCCAATTTCAATGATGACAAAATGGCGCGTTTTTGCTCCTTCGCGCCTTCATCATTGCTTTTGGTGGGGGGGGGGGGAGGGGACTAATTGTTCCTTTTTATTCTGTCCAAGATTGCAGTATAATCAGATAATTTACAGTCAGTATAATCCAGATCTCTCACGGTCAAGCGGTCAAACAGAGTGAGGCGTAATTATCTCTAGAACTCAGTCCTGTGTGTTTGCGCGTCGCGCGGTTGGCCTTTTTTTGGGACTGCGGAAAGCCTCTCTCTATGAACCTTTGTATGAAAAATGTCTGGAATTTGGAGTCATAAATAGCACAATCTTCTAATCCTCCTGAGCATTGCAGCCAAACAAATTACCTTATGGAATTAGATTTAGAAAGTTCTGCATTGTTTGTTTGTTAACCAATTAGCATTATAATACAATGAAAGGAACTCGAGAAAAAGTCAAACAACGCACCGGAAAATCAGTATGGATGTTTTCAGTTCCATTTCATGCTCTTAACAACTGCAGTATTCACTAACGCAGCGGAATTTTTTCTTAGTGGTAGCGAGTTTGCAGTGTGTTTACTCTTCTGATAAACTTTGTCGTCACATCCGTGTATTGGAACGAAACTGAGACAACTTTGCAACTTCAATATTTGTTGCTACTTTAAATTAAAATTTTCTTTATTCATAAGTTTGATTGAAATGGAGCAGGTATTCAATGCAGTAATGACGGACTTTTAATGTTGTTTTTGCACATGTTGATGTATATCGAGGGGTACTAAATGCGTTATCCACGGTACCTCACAGTCATCAACTGAGTTGATACTGAGAATTGGCCACCGTCGATTCTCATTACGGTGGCCAATTTTCATTATCAACGCAATTGAATATTTAGTCAGTTTCGACCACTGAGTCGGTTCTTGCGGAAGGTGAAACATTACCGATATTCTAAATGTGCGCCAGACTCAACAAATTTCCCGCGGTTTTCCCGTTCTCATTCATTTATGTAATTACTTATTACTTGCCACTAGTCATTGTTAAGCTCCAGTCGGCGAAAGCGGTACAAATATAAAGACTTTTTATCGGACCGTTCACTCGTGCGATAAATTGCATATTTAATGACCAGCAGCCAACCAGTCGTGAAACCTTTCTATTATTCCTGGCCCGCCCTCACTTACTGGCTGATTATCAGCTTACCTCTGAGTCCCTGTCGTTAACTTCATATTCTTGTCCCGACGAAGTCGTCGTTGAATAATTGTCAGCCGAAGTCCTCCTTGTGTAACTGTCGTAGCTCCGTTTCCTTGCCGAGTTCTGGCTGCTTATGCGTCTCTGGCCGAAACCATGCTCTGCGCTCCGCGACATGGTGTCTTCATCCGCGTCTAAGTTCTCCCAGCTTTGAATCTTTGTCGCTAACCTACCACGTCCAGCAGGATTAACTGGATTCCAGCTATCAACATACGACACCCGCGCTTTGGGGCGGTCAAAGTCGCCCGTGTCCACATCCCTCAGGCTTTTTGACCTGGATATGGATTCAGTCTCCACTCGTTTATTCAAGTGCTTTAGGCTCTGGGACCGACCACGAAAACCCGAAGATCCCTCTTCGTCCTGTTCCTCATCGGAGCCATATAGTCGGGTGATCTTGATTCCGTCTGTTTTCCCAGTTATGTTTTGATTCCGATCGAGCAGATTGTCATCCGAGACTGCCAGGTATCTGTACGAGGTCATACTAGCAGAGAAAAAGAACAGTATTGTTAATTAGAAAATAGCTAAAGAAAATACACGTGCTGATTGGTTAAAAATCATTTCTATTAAACAATTATAATATGAGCTCGAGATTTCTATCAAGCGATAGTTGATGAGGGCGCAGCCGGAGCCTACTATCACGGCTGGAAATTAAGAGCAAATAATCGATTTGTTTTAGTATAAATCTACTAGTCGTTCGAAACTTTAAATAAATCCTTATCACAGACACTTCGAATGCGCAAAGAAGCAGCTCCCAGCCCGACTGCGCGCTACTCACTATCTAAAACAGAATAGATAGTAAGAAGTGTAACCAATCAGAGAACGGCATTCGTGAAAGAACGCTAGTAGATTTATACTAAACCTCGATAGAAACACACAACATGTTCGTTCACAGATCTTCAGCCAATATTGGAGAAGTGATTTAAACTATCTTTTTTATGTTAGAAATCCATCAAAACTTAAGTCGAGATTACTTTCTTATTTTGTGATCCTCTCTGTCCCCTTATCGAAATACCAAGCCCCACCTTCCTTTTCGTTCCTTGACGCAAATGTTCATTGCTCTCACAAAGAATAAAGTTGCTTCTAAAACCGTTGAAACAAGCGTTGGAAACAGATGGCGATCCTTTTGATTTAAAGAGAGGGTGAGAACTAGTGCCGTTTTCATAATGTCTGTTAAGTACTGTTTAAAACACGAGCAGCAGTGTTTTGTCGGGTTTAAAAACACGAGGCGTAGCCGAGTGTTTTTAAACCCGATAAAACACGTGCTGCGAGTGTTTTGAACAGCTTCAAAAATCCGCGATAACACCTACCTGCGAATTTTTCTATTGTTTCAAAAACCCGAGAAAACACGTGCATGCGAATTCTTCTGCGGCTTCGAAAACCCGAGAAAACGCGTGCATTGAGAACAATTGATTGAGATCTTTATATAAAGATCACACGGAGATCTTTATATAAAGATTACGTGTGATCTTTATATAAAGATCATGGTAGTCGTTCTCATTTTTACCAGGTATAAAGGTTCATTCACGTGATCAATTTGACGTCTCTGATAGGCTCATGTGCTTATGAATTATTAATGAGTTTTTGAATGTTCTTTTACCGGCTATGCAGAAGAGACAACTGTACCTAGCCATTTGAGTGTTAACAGCTCTCAAGTGTTAACAAAGATGACAACAACTGCTAAACTTTTAACAACTTTAAACAGCAATTTGTCACAATAGGGGATTTTCCTTTCACAGAATACAAGCCTTTGGTCTCGCGAGTTCTTGGGGTCCAAGGCATGCCGTTGATTTGCATAGTGTGCGTTACATGCAGAGGGCAAAAACCTCGTTTTGAACGCACGCCAGCAGCACGCGCGTACGCACCTACTCACTTGCCGCGCGCAGTGGTTTAAGCAAATATTCCACAGAAGTGGCCGTAGCGTGCAATCGTCGATGCAATGAAAAAATCTCGCTCAAACGTTAAGAATGTTGGAACCATTTGAGAGAGATCTCCTCTGACGTGTAAAGACATTTCGGCAGTGCTATAATATAAAATGGTAGATCTGGTATGTGACCATGCAGCCAACGTTTTGGCCAAGCTGCTTTAAAGACGATGCCTACTTTTGCTAGTGCGCACACATTCTGCGCATCACGCAAGGCATGGTTTACACTCCACGCGCGCGCTAGGGTTGGCATTGACGACTAGTAAAATGAAAGCAACATTTTCCTACTGTGACCAAATCAAGTTTAATGAACCTGTGCTAAAACCAGGAATACCAGAAAATCAGCGTATCGTCAGCCACTAACTGTTAACGGCTTCCAGCTGAAAAACTAGCTGTTATCTGTCGAAAATTATACTGAAATCTGAAGGTAAACATGTTCCTGAAGATGGCGTAGTGCACGCGCAAAACAAGTGCGAGAGACGCAAATGTTTTACTTACTGGGGAGGTGACAGGAAAAAATGTAACGGCACCGTAAAAGTTTTAAGATATTGATAAATGTGTTTGCTTTTCTGTTTGCAAAGGCAAATTCTTAAGGAAATCTGTGAAGAAATATCCTTTCATTCTTTTTTTTTTTCAGAAAAATGCTGACGTCAGCATTTTTGCTGAGATTCAAGGTTAATTATCTCGAAAAAATGCGTGGCTACCCCCTTTGTGGATTGCAATAGCCCTCGCAAAGATCTTCTTTTTCCGCATGGGTCTAATTTGGCGCAAAACCTTTGTATTTAGTAGACACCGTCCTTAAACCAGTGCAAAGCTTGAGCTTGTAGAACTCTCTCTTACAAAGCGAAACGCTTGACTGATTACGGTGTGTAACAAAGAGATGACAAAATAAATGACAATGACGTTATCTTTAGTATCTGAGAACTTACAACTACTGTTCAGTGACTGAAAAAATATTTTTTCTGTGGTGGCCTAGCTCGGTTAGTTTTTTCATTAATTTTTAAAATCAAACCTCGTCATGTGAAGAAATAATCTTCGAATTCACCTTTGTCATTGCTAGATTAAGAAAGCCACAGAATAAATTAATCAAAGAGACTCAATGGCAACGTAACGTTCCGAAAAGTGTAGCAAAATACAGTTCCGTTTCAGCTAAATAAACGTTAGATACCGGAGGACTTTTCTACTCCTGGAATACTGAATATTATTTCTCTTCAAAATAGAATTCGTCCCCGAAACTGAGTTGTTTCGGGGACGTCAAGTTACACTTTCACAAAAATCGTGAGCTCAGGACAAATTAATGTACTTCTCAATAGATGTATAAAATTTGGGAAAATGTTCGTTCGATCAGATTTTGATTCCGTGTTGAATACATATACTGATTTATCAAAGAATATTGCGATGTCTATATGTAAATTAAGGAATCTGATTCTGGAAAAAGGAAAAATATAACATTGATCGTGAATGAATGAACACTTCGAAAACCGTTTAACCGTGCTCAAAATATTAGTTCTTCTTACTGATAGCCATACAATCTTTTAATGTCAGTTCTGAGAATTTGACATTTCATCAAGATAATTTTCCCTAATTACTGACTTTCTTTTTAGTCACCCGTCTACGCGTATTTATATTCTAACGAGAAATTCCACTTTGATCATTAAATGTTGGCAACCATTACAACGCCCTTCATTCAAAACTGTGACAATATTTACTCGAAATGTTAATGAGCCAGCGAACAAAATGTGTACTCAGTATAACAAACTTCCTTAGCTTAGAACTAAGTGTTCAGTTACGTTTTAAGGGCTATCACATACTTCTGTTATAGCTAGATCTCATTTCAGTGGATATCCGAACGTTATGGAATAAAACTTGGCTAAATTACCCTGCCCTTTCCAGACAAATTTACGTCTTACTGTACCATTACATCGTCAGTCTAATTTGTGATAAAAGAGCCATAACGTCTTCGTTATTTCGTTGATGCACTGGGTTTGTAAACCGATTAAAAAACCGCACATCATCTTTCAAATAAAAAGTATGATTCAAATGCGGATTGAAAATGTTGTTTTACGCTGTAACATGAAACCAGAACCATATATACCATATATACCGAAAACTATAAGTAATATTTACTCTTAAGTTTGCGACAGGCTTTCAACTTAACAGGTGAAAATTTCAATGCTTTCATTTTTAAGTATGCAAAACTACCTAACGCTAAACAGCGACTCTCCCAAGCTAGAATAACACAGCAATTTCTAATCAATAAATTCCTGACGATAAGACTTTGATAGAAAAGAAACATCCTCAGTAAATCAAGAAATGATATCGAGCTACAAGCTTCGTCCAGTACAACATAGAGTTGTTACTGGGGTGAATGACTGAGGTCTAAAACATGTGAAAAAAATGCGTACTTACGTTTAAGAGTTAATTCTTGTTTATGTCGATGTCCCAACATTGCTCAGTTACGCCCAGCATACTCCAACAAGCTAGAAAGATCTATGGACACCAACAAAATGTTAAAAGGGAACTAAAACAAACCTATTTTGGCGAATGACAGATGGAATATGAAACGCGACAGCTCCCAGAATTCGTGACAATCGCTGGCTGTAAAATAAGGAAAACTCTAGAATGTTTGTGTCAGTGCTGGATAATTACTAAAACAAGCGGCTGGTAACAAACAAGGTTTGTTGAGCTTGACTGTGGTTGGTCGATTTTGGTAACCACCCGTTAAGTAACAGACGTGATGCAACGGCAAGAAATATTGAACGCTTATCCCTGGCCAAGAAAGAGCGTGTTCACTGCCGTTTTGTCTTGTAGAAAGAATCTTGATGGACAAACTGACAGGTTATATTTATTGACCGACTGGTTCTTTGGCATTTATACGAGTTTCTCGCTCGGTCGGGTCGCAAAGCTTAAGACTCAAATAATTTTGAGATACGGAAGACAAGATGAGGGTGGAGTTGAGGATCAGCTTTTTTGCGGGGGGGGGGGGGGGTTAATATACCAATTATAGCTGTGACCTACAAGGAAACTACACTGAGAGAGCCGATTTTAGAGCTGTTTATCACGCCGCAAGAAAAACAAAAGCGAAAAAACCGATGCTAGTATGCCAAAAATCATTATTGTAGTCTACGTTTATAAAGTTCTGCATATATAGGTCTATTTTTGGCTAAGCTTATTAGTAGACCATTCATTGCTGGCTGAACGTGAAGTAAAACAAAAAGCGCGAGTATCCAGCTGTGAATTGTGCTCTGATGCTTGGTACAAAGCTCACGACAAAAACATTATTTCATTTTCAATATTTTTATGCAAGATTTGTAATGATCCTGTCAGCCATGCTATTATCAGTAATTAACAACTTGCTTTTAAGATAGTTTTGTGCTGTAAAAACATAAAAAAAAATAAAATAAAAAACGTCTCAAATATTATTTCCTTTAATGTTCCCCTATTCCTTATGTTCTATTTATTCACAGTTCGTCAGGAGCCTATTACCTATCATCCCTTTCACCTAATTGTCCCCGTTATTTCTCTCCCTAACCCCCCTAATTATCTCCCCTATTATTAAAAACTGGATCATTGGATAATGCAATTCGAGAGTTTTCATTGGCTTAGCCATCATGGTATATGAGCCATTATACCATGATCTACAAAAATGGCGAGCGTATGCATGATTTTTTGGGCCTTTTTATTTTAATTGTAGCCTAGTTTTCTATACTTTTGAGGGCGTTTTTAATAAAACAATTATTCCACTCGCGCTTGTTGGATATGAGATGATTATAGCCAACTCGGCGCTACGCGCCTCGTTGGCTATCTATCATCTCATATCCAACGCGCGCTCGTGGAATAATTGTTAATTATACTTTTTCCTCATAATCTCCTCTATATGTTTTGCCATACCTCCAACTATAGTACTGATACTCCTCCATATTCCTCCATTGCCTATTCCCCCTATTGTCTCCTAATTACAGTCCCCCCTAATGCCCTCAGATACTTCTCCCCATATTACCCCCCCGAAGTATCAAGGTACACCTCCCATCATACCACTGTATTTACCACACATATTTTTTTTGCTTTTGTAGCACGAGTCGAACCTGCTACCTTCTGCTCTGAAGGCAACCCCCTTAAACCACTACACCACACCGTCCTCTGATGAAATGTTGTGACCGTTTATTTGGTATCATGACTTTGGTCCCAGTCTCAACTCGGCCAAAAGGCAAAATTATAACGTATTACATGGTTTTTTTAAAACGATCATTTGATATGTGTTTGGACTGTTCGCTGCTGGAAAAGGTTGTAGTATCCGCCATATCTTAGAAATGTGAAAAAAAAGAAAACAAAAACAAGGAAAAAGTAAGTTGGAAACAAAATCTGGCTCGGCCCAGTCCCCAAAAAAACTTTTCGCGGGAGTTGTCTGGAAGTCCCCGAGGAATGCTGGGTCAAAGATGGCGATAAGCTCAAAGGCATATGTTTTTGTGGGAAGAGTTCTTTCATTTTTAACGGATTTAAAAAGAAAAGAACTGGATCTTTGCTAACTGTGGAGAATTAAAACTTACTGAAAAACACTTTTGTGGTGTTAGAAGAACACAGAGGAGAGTACGAGGGCGTCAAATGGCCAATTTGTGTTCCACGTGCAACTGTCATCGACCGTCGATTCTTGGTAAGTTCAAATTCAACTTGAAATTTTTCTAGGATAGGACATAAGACTAAGTTTAAAGAATATAACAAGAATACAAAGTCAAAGGTAAATCATATGTCCACGGTAAATTTACCGCGAGAACTGTTTTTTGTCAGCTCATTTGGAAATATTCAGGAGGGGGCAGAGGGAATTTTGCTGGGTAGTCGGGGGGGGGGGGGAGTGGGGAGTGTCATACCGTTCTCCATGCACTTTATTCAGCAATAGGCCATTTCTGAATTACCTCAGGCCTCTTTTTGGAAGCGAGTCTTGGTGCTCATCCTTTCATATGCAAATCAATTTTCATTCACATGCAAATGAGTTTAATTTGCATGTGAATGAAAATTGATTTGCATATGAAAGGATGAGCACCAAGACTCGCTTCCAAAAAGAGGCCTGAGGTAATTCGGATATGGCCTATTACAATTGCTGTGAATATAACTAATCTATTTTTATTTATATGTAAATTTTTGTATCGTTATTCTGAAAAGCCCAATTCGGATGAATAAAGTATGTATGTATATATGTAAATGTAGAGTTCTGCCAATTAAACTACAACTAGTATTAGTTCTCACCATAGTTAATAGAGAGGAATGGTTATGAAAACCGCCAAATTTCTTTGTTGTAGGTTTTTGCTCACTTTTTGGCCTTGACCATGCCCAAAACACAATAGTTGTTTACTCTGTACCAAGGATGTAACCAATAGAAATGTTTTGGTTACTTAGTTCATGCATAGTGAATAAGCCCAAAACAAAAGATTTTGCATGGTTGTGGACCTTCCAATATAAATCTTGGTGTCTTTGTTTGCTCCTTTGATGTTTACCAAGCTTCATAACCATTTCTCTCTATAAACTATGTTCTCACTAAAAATGCCCCCACTTTCTTTATATTGTGCTGATTAAAAACAGTAAACTAAAACTTTTATTTCTCTTTTTGTAAACTGTATCACTCATGTTCCTTTAACGTAGGCAATTAATTACAAATATGATCCAAACAATGAACTAAGTAAACTAAAGCAATACAACACATGCTATTTAACTCATTCCAGACAGTTTTAAATGACATATTAACACATGATATTCTTTACGTTATATCTCGCAAAGCATGTACAGCATTGCAATTTACCATATCCCGTTTGATAGGGAACAAAAAGTACTTTCTGGGTAAAAAATAGTTTGCCTTCATGGAAACAGATAATTCTTTTCCAAAAATTTCAGTCAGTAGAAGTCGGCAAAACTAATCAAGCTCCTATCTTTTACAGTTACATTTGGATTCTTGCAAACTCACTCAGTGACATGAGATCTATGCCACATAAGATTACTCAATACATAAATATACCCCAACTCAATTGGGGGTAACTGGGTCTTTATTGCCTAAGACGGTATGCAATGCTCCCCCTAACAGGGAGGTAAATAGAAGAAAAAAATAAATTACAGATTCACACTAAATTCTAATAATGTTGATCGCTCGGTGATCGCAAAGGGAATGCCTACTAATGTGGTAACTGTTCCCTTATACTTGCCGGGCATGGTGTGGAATTTCAGCTGCGGTATTCAATTGTGATAAACAAGTCTATCACTCACTAAATACACACCAACTCAATTGGGGGTAACTGGGTCTTTATTTAAGACCGTACGTGATGCTCCCCAAATACCCCCAAAGAAGTGGTGGGAAAATCAGTGAGTAATAGACTTGCTCACCATGTTGATGGCGATAATTTTATACTGCAGAGAAGTATCGAGGTATCGTTCATATGCGTTAGAAAGCCAATCTCCTTGAAGTTTAATGTAGTGCCTGGGGACTCCACAGCTCAGCGCGAAGGTGGCTCCTCCAGGATGACAAGGGTGTCCAGAGTATTGGGAGCTGTCAAACCCGCATTGCTCAAGCAACTTCTTGAGTTTGGTAGTAAATGTAATATAAGTTAGTGGCTTACAGTGTAACTTGGTCCCTGGATGCGTACACAAAGGCAGGGCCATTTCACAGCTTAGCAGAGTCATGTGCAGCTAACAATTGAAAGGTGTGGACGATTGCTCTATGGGGGCAGAGTTTGGAGTGATCTATCTTTGGAACAGGCACCAACAGGGTGTAATTACGATACTGGATTGTTTTTGACCTCCACACTACAAGCATCGGGCACCAGTTATAAAAGCGAATATCACATATGCGCAAGTGTTTCAGGGGGTCAAATGAGTTCGTGGATGCGACGAGTAGATTAGACTTCCGAAAGAAAGAGAAGAAGGCGATCACGCACGTAGCCCAAAATGTCGCATCCAACGAGTTAGTGAGGCCAAGCTGTCCATGGAGTTTATATAAAATGTCTGGTGTAATAGGGAGCTTTTGCCGAACAACGTTGGTATGCAGACATTTGATGCCACGCATGAGGAGTTCTTTCTGAAATGTAAACAGCGGGTCTTGCAGGGGGTTGGGAAATCCACATTGAAGATGCAAGATGCGCACAACATTCAACATGTGATGCTACATGTAGTTGCGGTGAGAGTCCGTGCTAGTAAGACCACAAAGCGTAGCAAATTATGAGAAGAGCATGGCATTGGTCTGTAACCAAAGTAAAGGCAAAAACGAAAATAGGCACGTAGTTGTGATTTGTAAGTAGCTGCTGTGGACTGCGCGAAAGCCTGTCCGCGGTATTGCTTCAGCTCGGCATCAAGTTGCTGTTCCTGAGCGTGGACTGCACCTGTAAATGTAATGCGTTAAAGGCATTATGTGACAGATGTGGCGTGACACTAGGCCGTTTGTTCAAGGGGCAGGAAATGAGTTTCTCTACAAGGAGTGCACAATGTGCAGGATCATGGATGCGTGAAATAGCGTCGGCCAAAGTGTTAGCTGCTGTGGGAATATTTCGAGAAGTGACACGGAAGTTGTAGGTAGCTGAGAGCCAGAAAAGTTTCCACAGCCATTGCATCGCAAGTTGGTGACTAGAAGTGCCCTTATTTATCGCGCTTAGTGTTGTGGTGTTATCAGTGTGCACAATGATTCTAGTGCTCAAGGGCTATGAGAACTGTGAACGTTTCCTGCAAATTGATGTTCACGTTTGCCAGACTAGGATAGTTAGTGGCCCAGTTAATGTAGAACCAATCGCCTTGAAAGAATCCTCCTCCACCAATCGGACAGGCATAAGTAGAGAATTCTTTGGTGGGAACCGGCTCTAAATCTTTGAAAAAGGTTTTGCCATTAAAAACGCCTAGAAATTCTTTCCACCATTCCAAATCTGCTCTCAGGGGAGCATTTATCCGGACATGATGATGTGGGTGCTGCATGTGGTTAACAGTGTCAATCATACACCGTAAAAAGGTCCTTCCGCCAAACACAACGTGTGCGGCAATATTGAGCTTGCCAATGAGAGACTGCAAGCCCTGTTTTGTGATAGATCGCTTCGCAGTTGTTTCGTTAAGTAACAATCGCAGTTCGCAGAGTATTAATTTCAATGCCTAGAAAAGTTAATCGCTGACAAGGCCCAACAGCCTTGTCCCAGTTAATCTGAAATCCGAGTTCGCCTAAGAGTTAAATCAGTTCTTCGTATGCTTGTTGACACTCAACCTTAGTGTCGGCTATGATAAGGAAGTCATCAAGATAGGCCAAAACCATAAATCCCCGCCTTTCCCTCAATCGCGTGATCGCTTGAGTTAATCTCTGAAATATTTCTGCGCTTTTTGTGGCCCCAAATGGAAGCTTACAGTCCTACAGATATGTGCGAGTGTTATCACCACGAAATTGCCACGCTAGTCCTGTCACGGGGTAGTTGGACAGATGAATGGGCACATGTCGATAAGCACTTTTAAGGTCAATTTTTGCCAGATATACGTTACTCTTGATAAGTGATTCTGCTTTGCCCACCGTCACGTGGCTGTAATTTTGTCACTGTCCGGTTTCGGTATCGCTCCCAACGCGCTTACTATAGTAGGTTTTTCAGTCGTAACTACATAGTTTCTGTGCTGTATTTCTTTGTGTATTGTCTTTTCAACTTTATCGTGAACATCATGTTCAGTTGCCGATTTGTAATTTGTCGCTTCTGCGTGTCACAGTTCAGAGTCACATGATATAATGCGAAAGCCCTCTGTAAGTCCTTGTAGCAGATAGTCATGGTCATAATCATTGGACAAATTTTCTGTCCAGGCGTCAATGTTATTGTTTAACGGAGATGGGTGTAAACATCGGCTGGGTGCGAGTCATGTGCGATGATTGGACATTGTGGGAGGGTGCTCGTGTTGAGGGTGGGGCTGAGAACAATTAGCCACAAGGCAGACGTGTTGAAAACGGCACTGAGGCCAATTACAGCCCGACAAAGAGTTAAATTGGCGGCAGATTGGCTTGACAAATTGTGGTTGGCGGCCGGAATTGGAGCATGAGTCGGCAGAAGGCCTAGCCAGAGTCAATGTGCGACGTTTAACAAGAAATCGCTTATGAAGATGCTGTGAATCGCTGCCCCAGCGAAATCCGTACTAGTGCTGAAGTTTACGATGTTTGTTGTCATAGACAACAACAGAGGCAAGAGTGTGGGACTCAAGCAATTATGCTACTCACGGGACTGAAAGCTTTGACAGCTTGTGTATAATTCTCACATTTGCGGCAACCCACATGGACAGTGAAATGTCTAATTTTGGCTTGCTTCTGGGAGCACGTACAGTAGGACAATTCATGCATCAGCAGACCCACCAATTTCTTGCTCGCCCTCAACGGAGCCATCGTAAGTCACAGTACTTATAAAGTCAGGAATAAGCAAAGGTTTTGTCTCACCTTCTTTCTTGGACTGCAGTTGGTGTTGAGTTCCTAAAAACACCTGTGGTTGTTGTCAACCCTCTCAAGGGGCATGGAAAATGGCTGTCCTGTGGCTCCAAGCGTCAGAAGCGGATCATCCATGGAGATTTCTCTGATCTTTTTCAGCAGGTCTTTCAGGCCTCGATCGTTGGCTAGTGACTTGGTAGTAATGGGGGTGCTCTCGCCAGAATGTTTTTCCCCAGGTTTTTGGTCTGGGTCTGTATTGCTCAGCAGTTTTAAAGCCTGCATGAACAGTTTCCTCTGCCCGAGGGTTAAGTCTAGCGCTGCTGCATCGTCTGCATTCATTATGAACTAACTTTAAGGCATCCTGGCTGTCCAGGTTGGCTTTTTCTAAGGCCTCCATCGTTTGCACTAAATTCTAATAACGTTGATCGCTCGCTGATCACAAAGGGAATGCCTACTAATATGGCAACTGTTCGCTTATACTTGCCAGGGGTGGCATGGAATTTCCGCTGCTGTATTTGTGATAAACAAGTCTATCACTCACTAAATACACACCAATTCAATTGGGGGTAACTGGATCTTTATTGTCTAAGACCATACGCGATGCTCCCCAAATACCACCAAAGAAGTGGTGGGAAAATCAGTGAAGTCTATCACTCACAATAAGCGATCCAAATATACAAGATTCCAAACATAAAATTGACGATTGGCAATTGTTAATATCTCAAACTTGTACAAAGCAACTCGTAAGATCATGAAGCAAGAATTCTTGCTTTGAAGTTCAAGATAATGCAGAAAACTACTTTCTCAATTACTTGTGAAAGCTTCTGAGTTGTTTTCCTCCCATATTCCATCTTAAAGCATCTTTGAAAACAATTTGTTCTAGTATTCTCATTCATGTTAACTTTATGCCACAGAATTTAAGGTGATGAATTACCATGAGCAATGTCTCCATATTTAAAGATCTGTCTTCTTAGATTAGGGGCATTTCGGAAGAGATACACAAGCAGATATGTCTGGAGGAATTTTCAACTCACCCCTGTCCCCTTCAGCAATGTGATACACAGCCAGTGCTTTCGCATCCAGCCGCTCATTGCCTTCGGTCAAAATCTTTTCCCATAACTTAACCACGCCATAGTGGCATAATTATTAATGAGTGAAAATGGTAAACAATCTCCACTGTTTCAAAGCAAAATTACTTGATCAAGCTTAAATCATTGTGTGCTCCATATTGGACTGACTTAGCTCAACTTACCACGTGCCTAGTTTCTTCAAATCAGGATCGATTTCCATACTGCAGACAAATACTACCAATATAATACTATTACTTCTTTATATGCCAGGGGTACTATTAATGTTTTCTCGGGTTTTGGCCTCTGGGCCAAAAGCCTGTGGGGACAAAAATATGTCAAACACAATGTGCAAAGAAAGTCCTGTCCACTGACATTGGTTTACCTAGTAAATTTTCCCATCGGGTGAGTGGATTCTGTCTGTCACTTCCCTGATGTGCAAGTGAAATTTCTTGCCAAACTTTTTTTAAATTACAGGGGTAATTGTAAGAGACAAACTATTGGGACACTAGTGTGAATATTTTTTGGACTTAGTACTTCATATTTGAGCCATAATTTTCATCTTGAACATGAACTGTACATTCTCAAAGTATAAATAAACCATAATTTCACTATGCTTCCCAGTTGAGCATGACACCACACAAGTTTCGACACAAAAGTCTTGACGTCAAAACTTAGATGTTTCTAATGGTAATGTTGTCATCTAAATAGTGTAGTTCAATGATCGTCTCATTCAAATAATTCAGGGTTGAGCAGTGACTTGTTGTCCTCAACTAAATCTTTAAAACAGTACTCAGCAGCGCTAACCAGACAACTCAAAACCATGAAGGCTATCCACTTGTCTTTCACGTACTCAACTTTAACTTAAAACTCCATGTTTGATGTTAGTGTTATGCAAAAAGACACAAATATCGACAATAACGGAAAGCACAACCAAGCCCAAATGTGCCACCAAAGTGCCAAGTCGAGTCTTTGTGCGCTTTGTTTCCATTGCATACATTCTCACTGCCATGGAAAACGTCAAAGTTTTGACGTGAAAACTTTGTGTGGAAACTTGTGTGCTCTTGCACTCAACTGGGAAGCGTAGTACATGTAACTGTAATAAGGCAATTATCATAGAGTGGTTTTCAATAGCAAAGCGCGCGAGTGACGTCATGACTCAGACAAGACTCAGACAAACAAACTGGAATGGCGGACGATTTTCCTAAAACAATTTCTAATACAGCCGGTGTTCCTAAAACACATTTTTAAAACGAAAACTTTGCCTAGATTCCGTCCAGTTCTCTCAGAATATGCTGATGTTCTACGAGCCTCATGGGGGATATAATCATTTGCATTCTATTTTTAGGCCTCTTGTGCTTCGCTATTGAGTGTTGAAAGCAATCAGGCAATTACTTTGTTTTTTATGGTTTTACTACAGTTTGAGATTGACTGAGTAGTCTATTTGTTATGTAATTGATCTGGTTGTGGTTTCGTGACACTCAATTGAAAACTGCTCTATTTCAACAACAGAACAACCAGAGTGTAATTTTCAAATCAGTTTATTTATTAAATACCATCCACACAACTTTTTCTGCTGGAATATATAGCATTTGTAACCTGCTGGTAAATAAACATTTGTTTTGGTCTTGTTGAATAAATTTGTCCTATTTGTTTGCGATAGTTTTGTCTTAACAAGGAACTCTGAACTCTTGTACCTTACAGGATGGGTTTAAATGGAAACAGTGCTGCACCATTCCCTCCTCACTAACTCCAGCAACTGCATTGAGGACCTACTGTGGAATCTTCAGTTAACATGGAATTCAGCCTGGGATGTGGCCTTCCAGGATCTGGCACTTGCTCAGAATGTGGTTCCCTCTGCTTGGCTTTCCAACCAATGAATGAGGAAAATGAGAGAAAAAAAAAGAAGAAAAGAGGTGTGTAGCTTTGTATTCTCACGTACATGTACGTGTGCATAACATACAATCGACATGTAAAAGCTGCTTTGATTATTGTAACAGTTACATGTAGCTGTATGGGTTGCCTAATCACCTCCATAATAAATTATTGATGGCAATATTGAAGCATGTGTGAGTGTCCTATCTGCAAACTGTCAGCAACATGGTTGAAGTGATGTTCAGAATTTATGAGCATGAAAGATTGGTACATCATAAAATTGATCCAAGTTCAAACTTGCCGAAACGTTTCTGAGTGAAATGGACTTCTCACACACCTCTGGGAGCCATAGTCAAGCTGACCAACGACACCTGACTCTTCTATTTCTCAAACCAATACAGCCTAGCATTATAGACCCTGTAGAATATATAACCAACAGAGTGTATGTTATCAACTCAAACAAAGGGTTGGGTGGGAAGTGGGGCTCAAAAATATACGTCAGCAATGGTGGACAGCAAAACAGCAACTGACAAACAACACTGAACATGTGACTCAAATAACAAACCCTCGGGTCCAGACCCAGAGATGTGCGAGAAAACATTTTCCACTTATTTTGTTCCTCGGCCAGTGGAAAATACAACTTTGGGTGAAATGATCTTAATTTGATTAAGAAGTTGAAATTTCCAAAGCCAGTTGGCAATACTTCTTAAGTCCATTTGAAGAACAAAATAAACTATGCAATCTGTTTGTTTGGGACCTCTCAATGTCATCCCATTGGACATTATTAAAACTGTTCTGAAAGTGTCCTTAAATTGGTGGCCTTGAACTCTCTTAAAACTTTCAGAATTGAACGAAGAGCAAATCTCTTGGAAGCCTCCATTGTAATTGCACATAAATGTTGACACTTGTTGACACAGCAGAGTTTCTTTCCTTTTGTGTACTATATCTTGGCAACCATTTGCCTTGCCTGTTCTAAAGATTCACTGTGTGGTATCCAGCTGTCTAGTCCTACTGATAAACTGATTTGACATTGCTGCCATTGCCTCGGCATTTTGGGAGGCAGTAGTACTCTTGTCCAGAGGCTTTTTACATACATCACAATAGAGACTTGACTGAGATCAGAAACTACCCATGATGAGCCTCTAAAAATGTTCGAATGTCTGCTGATCAATGCTGGTGTTATTTTCTATGTAAAACAAGAGAGTGAATGATTCTTTGATTCAGGCTCAACAAACTTTATTTCAGGTCATTTGCAATGCATTTTTATGTAAATTGTGTGCAATCTCAACTTTTAAGACATGGGTACTCGCAAGTAATGTTTTCACATCAGTTTTGAAAAAGATGGCAGTGATGATTGACATCCATCCTTCCTTCCTTCATAGGGCAGGAAAAAAATTTTGAAATCCATTTTCCCTGTGGGCCAGCACATTCCAAATTTTCAGGAGGGCCCACTAAAATGCTACTTGCCCAACGGGTGCACAACGGGTGTGAACAAAGTGTGCTTGGGTTTTAAATCCATGCTTTCATTCGCTGTTTTGCTCGTCTTGCAGTCACAAGTTTTAAAAGTGTTTTTGATTGGAAATTATCACTAACAAGACTACTGAGGCTAATTTCACTTGCCCACTGGACCACCAAACTTCCATTTTCCACTTGCCCAAGAGCAGAATTTATTGCCCCGGGGAATCGGACCTGGGTCTTTTTCCTGCCCTGTTTTAAAACGTGGACTTTCTGTGGGTAACTTGAACTCTGAAGGGAAACGAAAAAAAGTTAGTTAGAAAAAAGTTAGCGGGGGTTTGAGTTATTGGGGTCGATTGAATATCCAACTTGCCATGTTAATAATAAATTGATAGTTTACTGATTTTTCAGCACTTCAGTATACAGTGCAGTGCAAATAAAACTCTTTGTGACAGCTAAAGGCACCAGATCCGCTATGACTCAAAAGATTGGAAAATGACCGTCGAATATGTGAACAGTCTTTTGCACTGCCATGGCAACAAAAAAGCTATGGAACACTTAAATTTTGTTTATATTATCATGTACTTTTTCTTTGATACCATAAACAAAGTGCAGTGTATGACATTAGGTTATTATTTTATTTTTTTTGTTATTATTATGACAGGAAGAGCATTTATCAGAGAGTTGCAGCCTGATTCTCCAGCAAACAGGAGTGCAAGAAGAAGGTCGTCAAAAATATTATTGGAAAGGAAAGAAAATGAACAAGAGTATGGAAGCAGTTGACAGATAACATTTGACTACCACTGGGTAAGTGCCATTCCCATTACCCCTTGGTGGTGTGTACTTTAGGGCAGCAACGTAATCCTTTCATATTTTCCAGTCCTTTACCATGACTTGATAGTTGCTCCAGGCCTTTCCCATCTGTTTCAATTCCTTCTGAACTGTCCTCTGCCACACCGCTTCCTTCACTTTCCCTCTGGTGTCCATTGCCAATACTATAAAACTGATTTGATTAGTAGATAGTTTGGCTTTATCAACTGGGTTGATGATGTGAATTGGCCACTGTAAAGAGATTCGGAAGCTGACGTTTCGAGCATTAGCCCTTCGCCGGAGCGAATGATAAAACTAAATTATCTTGTAATACTCCCACCGACGCAGCACCACAGTTTCTTTAGAAACTTGCCCCCTTTTTTGATTTGATTAGTAGTTCTTGTTTCACCTATTACACTCTAAATTTTAATTCCTCATTTATATGTGGGACACAAGGTCACGGGTTTTTACCTCAAGTGGCTTTCATTTATTCATACTTTCTTGAAATGAAGTTTGACCCATTACTAATAGAGAAGCACGGGGAAAAGTGCCTGTGGACATTGTGGAACCAGATATGATTTGAGTAAGTGGGAAGGTATCCATGGCAACCCTGAGAGTGGCATCCACCATCCCAATCAACATACACTCACCAAGGGAACCCAAATACTTACCAAATTAAATTAATTAATACTTAAAAAACTGTGTGGACCATGGGTTTCTATAGCCTGAATTTCAGCCGTCTCCTCCTCTCGCTAAGTCTCGGGAGAGAGACGTCTGAAGGCACCGGGCGATAATGTCGTCCAGTGACGTCACGAGTCAAAAGTGGTAATTTATGAAATTTCACACGCAACCTTCGCTAGACAAAACCGTTAAGTTTGGTGGACGTCAATCATCTCCGCCTCCTTATCGACCGTATGCAAAATTTACAAAAATTGTCTTAAACTTTGCAGCGGTCCACTCGTAAAAATTATCATTTTACTTTCAGTATGCTCGGTTAGCTCACTAAATGGAATGAAATATTCCTTGAAGTTTGTAACTTGACTCGTGCGGCTTGGGTTTCTCAATGGCCATTCGCATGCATGAATGACCCCGAGAGCAAGCAAATCTACACGTGAACTAATAAATTATCTATGTACATATTCATGGGGCTACGGACTAAACAAAACTTTTAATAAACCTGATAATTTTATGGTAATAGGTCGTAAGGTTTATAGGTTTAAGTATATGTTCAGTCCGTAGCCCCAAGAAAATACTTGCAGAATAATTTGTTTGCTCACGTGCAGATTTGCTTGCTCTCGGGGTCATTCATGCATGCGAATGGCCGTTGAAAAACCCGACAAAATAATGTCTTCATTTAAGGATTTGAATGAGTGCTTTGCCAATGTATTTAGTGTGCTAGCCGTACATATTGAAAGTACGGTAAAATGATAATATTTTACGAGTGAACTGCTGCAAGGTTTCAGGCTTTTTTTCAGGTAAATTTTGCATATGACTATGCTTCGTTTGGAAAATGGCTGTACCACTTTGAAAGCTCAATCACCACTGACGAGTGGAGCCATACATATTAAGGGTTTTCCATATCCCGTAGGCAAGTTTACGAATACATCGCTTCCGCTAAGAATTTTGCTGTTGCGGATTGAGGTTTTGAACCCCAAAGGTCGAGCATACACCAGAAACGGCTTTAACTCTTGTGGCGTTAGCTCGCGATTTTCTTCGAACGCGCGACGTTTGGCAATACTAAATTATTCAAATTATCCGCGGAGGGCGAATAAATTAAACACGGCAACCAATCAGAAGCACTACCAGGTTTTCTGGTAGTGACGTCACTGGACGACATTATCGCCCAGTGCCTTCAGACGTCTCTCTCCCGAGACTTAGCGAGAGGAGGAGACGGCTGAAATTCAGGCTAGGGTTTCTACTACATGTATGTCCAGGGGGCCACCACTGTGACTAGCTGCCCCCCCAATGAAAGAATGAATGAGTTCTTTATTTCTTATTAAAAAATACATGTACCGGACTCGGCAGACAGAAGTCTGAATGAAAGTAAGGAATACAATTTAAAATCTACATAATTTAAAATCTTTGATTTAAAATCTATGTACTTAAAAAATGCATTTTTCTGGCATTTTGGAGGCATCTGCAACAGGACAGCATGCCTTTCTTTCCCCAAGCATCTCGTTTTATGACATTTTGCTTGGGCATGCTCAGGAATCAAAATTTGGAGATTTTGGAAGAGAAAGTGACCTACATGTACGTCTTTAGGCTTTTTTTTCGGTTTTTTATTTTTTTTTTCGCCTTTTCTTTTTCTCCTTTTCTATTCTTTTCACTGCAGTGATCGACCTTCTACTGGGCTTGCTTCCAGTTGAAACATTTCTGAGAAGGCATCATCAAGACGGGCAATTTTTATCATGGAGTAGCTAAGTGTAGTCAAAGGAAATTTGGCTGCGAGTTTTCACTCAAATTTCGGAGCATCTCTGTGTATTTACAGCCTCCATTGAAGCAATCACTCAGATCTGGGTATCATGGGAAAGATATTTTCCACCTTAGAACTTGAGTATAGATGATGCCAATTTTGGTCAAAGGTGGTGATGTCAGAAGTGGAACAAAGGCCAACGCTCATCATGGCTGGTTACGGGTCGCACAGGGGTCGATGGGTTAAAAAGATGTCTGTTCAAAAACAAATTTTGTATCTCTCAGTTCTGATTTGAGGGAGTCAGAATTCCTGCCCCCTTTTTCTTAGTACATGTACATGTACTCTTGACCGTTTTGCTTCAATGAATCTTGAAGTGGGTGGTCCTTTGTGGTGGTGATCTTGCTGACAAAAGCTGACCTTTCTCTTTAACTAAGGTCGACATTTTGAAGTTAGCCTTGGTGGAATATCCACATTGTTAAGTTTGTTATACAGAAGTTATCAATTCAATACAGTTACTTCTTCCTAGACAGTAAAACCCTTTCATGGCTAGCACCCGGGAGGGAGGGGGGGGGGGACTCCCATATAAAAGGATGGGGGTGCTCGTCTTGCCATTTAGGGTTTAACAAACTAGTTTTGGTACATCTTAGGGTGTTACACTTCAAAAGGTCCATGGTTTGAGCTTTTGTGGAACTTTTTAGAGTACTGAGCAGAACAAATATGACAGGAGATATTTAACAATTATCCTGCTCAATCGCGCGGAATATCGTCTGATACTTAGCCGTCTCATTAGCCAATCAAAGTTTTTGAACAGTTCTACCAAGGACTGTGATTGGCTTATTTTAGCGTGCTTTATCAGAGAATAGAGAACGACGCCACTTTTCCCCGTTTGGAAAAATAAAGTTTGGCTTGAAAATTCAGCCGAATGCGTGGATAATTTGTTGGATTCTTTATTATAATTAACAAATAAAGAAGCCTCGACTGTGCTCCACAACAACTGTGCTACACTACACTGCAGAATCCACCCTACAAGCTACTCTGATGGAGTGCTCTGAGAGTGTACTAACACTGCCATACTGCTAACCAACTGTCAAATGTCAACGCACCTTTGTTGTTAAAGAGATGCTGGCACTTTTCTGTTGGTCAGTAGTGTGACTGCATTTAAGAAAAGGGAAAGAGAGGTGGAAGTGACAAAGAACATGTGTAAGAAGTAAAATCAGGGTTGCCACAGGTCAGGGGAAAAAATTCTTCAAGGTCAGGGAAAAGTCAGGGAATTTTATTTTGAGTTTGGGAAAAATTGATATTTTGAAGTTAGGGAAAATTGACATAATTTAACATGGCTGTTTTAATACCATTGAAGGCTGGAACAAAGATTTGTGGTTACTGTGATCTCAACAAGATTTTTCCCCAAAGAAGAAGGAAAATTTTTTAAATGTATCAGTCTTAATGAACAAGTGGACAGGATGGCTGTAAGTTGAGGCCAACTTGATTTGTCAGGGAATTTAGAAAAGTGGTGTCTGTTACAATCACGAAACTGTTAGCAAACTGCACACTGGGGTGGGTACAGGATTTTAGAGAAGGGGGTTTGAGTTTCGAGGTACGGACTGTCAATGGCTGTCTCCAGTACAGTGGTCCGGGGGCATCTTCCCCCTGAAAATTTTTGAAATTGAGGTGCTCGGAAATGGGATTTCCAGTATTCTGGGGCCAAGTTAGCGTGTTATAATGTCTCAGTTTTTTTTAATTTAGGGGTTTACCCAAACCACCCAAATCCCTCCCCAGACCACTCCAGGCACAAAGCTTGTGATGCCCCTACAAACTGCAGTGACCCTGGTGCCTATGACCACCACATCAAGCCACTGATTAACTTTGGCTTGAGTCTAACTGTGCTTAAATTCCATTTAGCCTCATTTATTTATCTACCTGTTTTATTTTTATATAATTACAGAACCTGCCTACACCCAACTGGAACCACTACAGCATATTCTATTCCAAGCAAATGTGGACCTGTCGATTTGATGTACACCATTGCAAAACCAACCCAGGTTGCATTTACATATGTTCCAGAAACAAGTGCAAAATGGAGAGCATTTGAAATTGCCCTGTGTACATATGGATGTTTGACTAACTCTAAGGTAAGTCTTAAAGATGATTTCCAGTCCGTACTGCACACTCTTTAGAGTTTGTTTGTGTTTTTTGTTTCCTTTCATGTAAGACATCACAAAATGCAAACATTTTTTAACGACTAACATGAAGTAAATTCAAAGTTTCAAAGCAACCACCATTATGGATGCTAAGCAGTCGAGGCTTCGTGTTTCTTTCTTTCTCGTATCACTTGATGAAAGAACTTTGCAGCTGTAAAAACCAATGAAGCTGTTGAAAAAAGAATTTGATATGCTTCAAAGATAAAGTATTTGGTTCTCAAAGAATAACATTGATTCGTTTTCCATCGAGTGGGAATTAATGTTTAGAAACATTAAGGTGCTGAGAGTGCGTAGTACGAGCTGGAAATAATCTTTAAATGTTTGACTGACATACATGTATTTAATATGCATTGTGAAAATTTTATTCAGCTTGGTACATTGTATTCCTGGCCAGGTTGTTCAAAGCAGGACTGAGTTGAGTGGGGGTCAGCGTCAATTTCAAATTCATTCCTTGGCATACTTAAGGTTTATTGACAAGCCTGTCTTGCTGGTATCTTCCCTTGCTAGGTTTTCAGCTCCATTAATTCATATCCTGGTTGAGTTTTTGTCCGTTTTTTCCATGTATGCTCAGCTTGTGTTTGTGTCTGACTAGTGAAAATCTAGCTTTATTTTGTTCAGCATTATAATCCCATTCACTTGAATAATATTGAATAGAATCCCCCCCCCCCCCCCACACGGGGCGTTTGTGCCGTTTTTACGGTTTGCAAGAATTTTTTTTAGGTAGTTGACTTTGTCTTGAAAGTCATTTTTCCTCCACAAAAGCCAAAAAAACTGTGAAGCGGACATTTCAGGACCCCAGTGCGTGGCTGCTAATGTGGCAACCGTATGTCGTATTGCTTTCTTCGTCCCTATGTTAACCATTCACGTTTAAAACTTAAATTTAAATTTACAGAAATCTACCGTCACCTTATGGATTTTTGAGTTCTCCTCGAGGTAGGAACTGTTGTTATTGCACGAAACGATTGTTTTTTTCTTAGAGGAAACCCTTGTACAAAGTCTGTTTGAAACAGTCGAACAAGCAACTAGCATCTATCGTCTATCAAGCGTTATTGTTTGGTTATCTATCGTGTGAATATCCTGGAATATGTTGGTCAAATCGAGATATTTTCACGTTGTTATTGCAGCGGAAATATTACAACAAAGTAATAATATCTGCAACGAATTTGTCCATAATTTGTAAAATTTTTCTCCCTCAGTTCTTCTGTACAGTTTTACCGAATGTGTAAACTGTTAAGTGTCCTGTCGAGAGTTGTTATCCAAAAGCTAGTCATGTATTTTTTTTTCACAATAAGAACAGTTGAAAACAGGTCGTTCAAATTACTTTTTTTTTCGTTTCAGGGGGAATGACGATACTGTGAAGTTATAATGGAGCCATCCATAACACGCTTACTTCAGGTAATTAATTATATTTTCATTTTTTGTTCAGAGTTTTATTTCTGTTTACTATTTGGTGTTCATGTCTTTCAATGTCAATTCTGGTGGTGCAGCAGCAAGACAGTGTTCCTGAGTTGATTAATTTCTTTATTCTCTATACTTGTTTACTTTACATTGTTATGCTGTTTTAAGAGAAAATAACATTTTAATCACTTGCCTAGTTGGCAATCATTGTGAAGGGTTAATATTTCAAGATTGTACTCCGTTTGACTCGAATGAAATTTACAAGTAAAGTTTGTTTTCGAATTGTGTAAATTATACGTGAAAGTTAATGAATGTTGAAAGAAATCAAGCTTGTATTTGAAAGAGCAAGAGATGGATGTTTGTCAAGAGAACGAACACGCAGCAATTGTTTTGAACTTGATACATAAACATTACAAGACATGTGAAGTAAATATTTTTTATTTTTTTTTTCAGGATTTCTGGCGTTACGAGCAAGAAAACAACTGGATAAAGACAGAGCCAAGCACAGAGATACTGAAACTAGCGAACGACGGGAACTGAGTACACTGAAGACAAGCACTGGAGGAAACGACAAGGACAAAACATTGAAGATATCACAACGACGCAAAGTAGGATAGATAGTTAAGATCGCTAGTGTTTTTTTTTTCTCGGATAAATAAGAACAAGAAGACACACTTTCAAACACAGGAGGACTTTCGTTTCAAACAAGTTTATTTTCGCTTTGTTGTGCCGGGCTCGTAAAATTTATTTACTGTTTCTAATTGTCTTGTTTGTTATACGAGCCCGAGTAACGAAATTCAAATCTACCAATTTTTGTAAGCTTTTGGAGTAATAAAAGATTTCTTACAGGAAACTTGCACACTGTGTGGCTTTCTCGCAGACAACTTACGAAGGTTTTGCTTCTTAGTTAGATTTTCGGATCAAAACTGTTTAGAAAGCAGAGTTCTTGTCGAGTTAGTGTTTCAGGAAATTTTCAATACCAATGTAATCATAGTAAATTTTTTTTTGCCAGTATTATCATGGCAAACCCCTTGTTAAAAAATTTAATTTTCCCGCCAAAAAACTTAGAAAAAATACGGGCGCCCAAAATACGCATGCGCCAATTTTTTTTAAAAGAAATCAAAAGGAGTTGTTTTTACCTTTAAAATGTTTTTTTAATTTTCCCGCAATAAAAATACGTATGCGCCAGTTTTTTTTTTTCAGTTTATTGCTAAGTTCGTATTGTAATTTACTCTTTGCCCGCCCGGTCTCCTTGATATTATTTACAATGTTGTTAATAGAACTGAAGTCAATAAAGTACAAGCATCTTCTTTGTAATCTTTATTATCTTTTAATAAATATTTCAAACAATAAATACAAAAGCAAGTGTTTTGTGTTTAATTATTCCTTAATTAGTTAAGTGATTTTCCATTAATTAATTACAAAGGTGTCATCAAAAAAGTTGCCCTCTATATACTAAGACTTTTGGCGGGAAAATTTGAAAAGATTTGCACAGCGTTTCCCCTGGCAACTTTCTTGACAAAAATTTTAAGGGGGTAGCCCCTTGCATTATTTTCCCGCCAAAAATTTAATACAACGTCTTATACAAAAATTTGACATGAAATTTTTGCACGAGAGGGTGCATTACACGCTAACATTACGTTAAAAAGTATGCCCTAAAACGCCAAACAGCGAGAAATATGTTTACGGAAATGAGAAGAGCAGATCGTTATTAGCACAACTGCAACTTTTCGACACACGAGTTTGAACACTGAGAAGATAAAAACATTTTTAAATCGCCACAATTAAGAAAGTTCATATCGCTGGGTAACTTCAGCCCAACTATACAAACTCTCTCAATCATAACGATTCAAAAGCATCGTCATCGTCTCAATATCCAAACCAGCGTGTTGAGATGTTGCAGTTGAACTAATTTTAATCTGCTAATCTTTGCCCGGTCTTCTCATTTCTGTATACAGATTTCCAGCTGCTCGTGTTTTAGGATATCCTATTTCACGTAATGTTATTACGCTACATTATATTTCAAGAAGGTAAGTAAGCAAGCCATTAACTTGATTTGAACAACGAAATGAAAAAAATCCGAGGCTGCTCCGGTTGAAAATTACGTAACGATGATACGAACTAAGCAAAGTGCAAACAGTTACACGCCGATAGAAAAAAAAAAACAAATATACATTGGCTTGCCATGTTACCTTCGAGAAATATAATGCAGTATTCAGTGAGGTACTAAATATTAATGTCTGGACATAGTGTTAAAGAAAGAAAAAATTGCTAAGTCAAACGAGTTGTATCGGCGATTCAACACAATTTGAAAATCCAAGACAATTGCAATTAAAGACATGTGGATCGAATAGTCAACAATTTTTTTGACAACACTGAAAATCGAATACAATTGCAATTAAAAACAGATCGATCTAATGATCAACAATTTTTGACAACACAGTTTGAGAATCCAATACAATTTCAATTAAACGAATGATCAACAATTTTTGAAAGTTTTAGACGATTACGATAAATGAAGATTGATATGGTGAGCGATTCAGCAAAATTGGTTGATTATAATTTATAATCCAAGACGATGAATTTAACATTGACTGCGAGTCTTAACAGCCGTCAAGTTTCGACAGCGACTAAAAACATCGATTTAATGCACTAAAACAATTTGAACGAGCGATCGTCAATATTTGTGAATAGAATTGATTTTATAAAATTTAGAGATCCAAGAGAAATAGAATTTCTAGTAATATAGAATGTTTGAAGGCGATCAATGAATATTTTAAAACAAAATTGAAACTCTTGTTTACAGATGAAGGACATCGTCAAGTTTAAGAGTGCGTTCCTTTGGGGTGACCTGGATCAGGATCAGTGATCCAAGATCTCTCTGGATCATGGTGCATCAAAGGAACTGATGAATCCATGACCAGAATGGATTCATCGGTTCCTTTGATGCATCATGATCCAGGCAGATCTTGGATCACTGATCCTGATTCAAATCACCCAAAAGGAACGCAGCTTAAACAATTTGCAAATCCAATACAATTAGACTGCGATCGTTAAATTTTCTTAACGATTCACTAATAATTTGTTTTTAATTAAAAACTCCAAGACGGTTTGGATTTAATATTCACAGATAAATGATATCGTCAAGAATTAAACATCGATCACTAGAATGATAGCAAATTAAAAAACTGACTTAGTTCAATAAAAATTCAAGACAATTTCTACTCGAAAAATAAATGAAACCTTTTCAATTGTTGAGAAGAATTGTGGAAAACCAGACATTAATTCTTTGCAACCTCACTGAATACATATGTCAAGTCAACCTAACAAGTAACTTAATGTAAGATGGCTCTGCATGTTAAGTCTACAGTATTAAACGATGTTGAAAAACGAACGAACAAACAAACCAAAAACAGCGAAAAAAAATCAAAAATTGATGCGAATAAATTTGGAGACAAAGTAATCCAAACATTGTTGTAGTTGTTGCTATCGTAGCTTCAGTAAACATGCAAGGCCATCTTTAAAAGTTTAACTATAGTGTGTCATGTTTTCAAACCAGGGGCTTCAGCCGCAATGTTCTGCAGTTTTTAACGAAAGAGAAAACAAATTTGAAATTGATCGAGATGGTAAAGCATGCAAAAACCAAACAGAATTCAATTTGAATCAGGGAAAGGCCGTAATCTCTCGAAAATAAATCCCCTTTTGTGAGAACATGACACTCGTAAAACCTTTCCAGTAAAAAGCAGAATTGAAAGTGACTGTTTTTGAGCTTCAATGCGAATGCATTTAATTTAATTTGCCAAGTCAGACAATTTCTCCTGTCAGGATAAAGCGAGAACTTAACTTTTGATCAGCTATGTAATTATCAGAACCTTACTACAAAAAAAGTGAATGCATTTAATTTAATTTGGCAAGTCAGGCAATTTCTCCTTTCGGGATCAAGCGAGAATTTATTTAGAACCTTACCACAACAAAAAGAGCGAATGCATTTAATTTGGCAAGTCAGACAATTTTTCCTGCGAGTAGCGACCGAGAGCTTAACTCTTCAGTGATCAGCTTTTTAATTAACTACACTAATTGTTATAAACAAGCTGCCATTTCTAATGGAAAGGTTTCACTGTAAACTTAACTAAAGTCACAAACAATGTTCTTATCTTTGTGTCCTCTCCTCCAGTTATGAAAAGTGGACTTGTTCCTGGTTAAATTCCTTCATTCCTTGTTGTCCACTGACTTTGCTCTCTTCAGGACTTTTCTCTCTGAAAGTAAAACAGATAAAAATGTAAGAAACAAATCCAAGTGTGTCAAGACTAATCAACTATAAATTCGGTACAAATGTAATATTGTCAACAGTTTCCTAACGGAATCACTATGATCTTGGAACAACTCGGACGAACGAAGAACGCTCAAGAAATTGTTTTAATTAAGCAGTCAAAGAAAAATGTGCGCTAAACACGAATGAAAGTCAAAATGTTTTCAGCCAACGAAGCAAAATAAGTTCAACAAACCGTCTCGAATGGTTCAAATGTTATTCTATTACAGAGTTTTAGCCATGAGGCGTTTTAACCTTCGACGCGAAACGTAAACCTAGCTAACAAGCACACGTGGTGAGGCTTTAGAGTATTTGTAAGAATTACTTCCCCCTAACTTGGACTAAAATGCCAGGAAATAGGAACTTACCATAGATTTACTCAAAGTGGAACTACTTTTTCCCACAAACAGTCATTCTTCTTCAAAGTTTCTTCTCGTGAAGAAGGTAAAGATACACGTCTTGCCAGCCCGCGAACTTCTCTGAATAACAAGCAAACAAACACCTCACATCAGCAACATTCCTCATGAATATGGAAAATAAGATTGGACCAATGGTTAACAAACACGTCACGAATTTTGCACGCTTTCTTCTGCAAATTTTTTCACTGTACCACTGCCTTTCTGGAGTCTTAAATGTTTTTTTTCTACGTTTGGGAATTGCTATGATCTGGCTTGTCTAATTTACCAAAGGAGTGCTTTATTCTGTGAGGTTGCAAGCTATGCATATATTTTTTTAACTTTCGGCGTGGAAACCATTCAAAGACACAATAAATCATTTTAATTTTAAAACCTCGTCCACACAACGTCGGAAAAATTGAAAACGCAGCTTTATTTTTACGGTTAGGCCTACCGTCCACACTGATCCTTCACGAAAACATTTTGAAAGGGAAGCTTTTCAAAAACGACTGCATCATGATAATCATGTGATTTCCCTGACCAAGGTTTCCTCAAACACAAATCCAAAATGACCGGTGGCGGTTTCGTTTTCAAATTTCTCTGGCGTAGTGTTACAGAGTAATAAAAGGAAAAAAAATAGAAGATAGAATTGTACTTTTATGAGAATGGCCTATTCAGAAATGCTTCGTAAAAATGAGCCCCTGTCTCAGGCTGGAAAATACTCTTGTCCCTTTTTCATGTGAAAAAAATGTCCATGTTAAAAATAAATAAAAGCTGGTGTCTTCAATGAAAAGTGGTTTGCATTCATATTTATTTTGTCTTGTTTATATGATCCATACTGTCTCTTGGCACCTCCATTGGACCTGACAAGCAAGGTGCCGCCGAAAGTTTAGCTCGAAATATTTTTGACCCGCGCGCGCATTTTTTTTTAAGAGACGAGGGGAGAGAGGGGGTTTACCATGTAGAGCCTCCCGTCCCTGCTCGACGGACAGTGCTTCTAACATGCTTTGACATTTTCTGAAATGTTTCCGAAAATCCGAGCAGCCGTAGCACAATGAAGTGCTCGTACATCGTTGATTGACTGACAAGAAGGTTTGAAACAAGGATGGGCTAAAAAATGTAAATCAAGACTTCAAGCAAACTTCAAGGATTGCTGTGTTCTCATACTTAAACTGCTCACACATTTGAAGATAGTATTTCCATACCTTTTTCAGCCTGGTCATCCCTGCGCTCCCCTTTGCGTCTCCCGATGGTTTCCCGGGTTAGAGGAAACACAGAGAGGGGAACCTATATGCTTTTGGTGGTCTATCAACAAACCCTCCATTTATAATACTCTGGCTTAAGTTCATAAGAAAAATATTAACCCTGGGGGATCTGACTGAGCCAAACCTCAAGGGGGTGGGGCTGGGGGACGACAAAACTGATAGAGGGTCTGAGGACTTCTTTTGAGAAACTAAATT
Organism: Micromussa lordhowensis; assembly: GCA_964020085.1. Taxonomy (NCBI): domain Eukaryota; kingdom Metazoa; phylum Cnidaria; class Anthozoa; order Scleractinia; family Lobophylliidae; genus Micromussa; species Micromussa lordhowensis. The sequence goes on along the minus strand of OZ026609.1, from coordinate 20,195,256 downwards.
CCCTGTTTCTCCAGAAACGGAAAATTCCCACTTAATTTGTTTTTGCACAAGAGATCTGGGAACGAGATTATTTTTGCCCCTTTCACGGTCGCTCTCACGCTGAATGCTCGAATTAAGAAATATCAGCTGGCAAAAAAAAAAAAGAAGAAGAAGGGAACGCAGAGCGAATCTAGGGTGTAAACAGACGAGAAGAGGAATAGAAGAACCCATGCATTCAGCTTTAATGTAGGTCGTATACTCAGGTTAATAGAATTTGTAGTTAATTCACTGTTGACTCATATCTTCACAACGCTCCAGAACATAGAAGAACGTATTGGACACATCAGTGGTAGACGCACAAGGAAGCTCAGGAGAGAATCAGGCTCGATTACCACCCGTTGTTTCGGGAAATGAGCCCGCGCTCGGGAAAGAACGCGACGGGACCCGAGATCGAGCCGAAGGATCCCGGAGGGTCGCCTGAAGGGTGCTGGCAGGAAACGCACGATGTGCGCACGGGATAAGAGCACGTTTGCTCACAAGGAATGGATAACTCTAGATGTTTTATTTTTTTATGAAATGTTCCACCCGTACATCTACACCAATCAGCGTCAATTCTTAGTTACAACATTGATTGATAACTTTGCAGCATGGGTATTTGACACTGCACAGTGATGAGAATTGATAAAATGATTAATACGTCTAATAAGTCTGATGGTGTCCTTTCAGAAACGAGGAAATTGCGGATCCGATTAAATAGTAATATTTTGCAAGTAAATTCACTAATTGAAGTTACTTGCAATATAATGGGATGTGAGACTGAGTGGAAAAACTCAGCATTGCCACAGACTTTGGGCCTGTAGAATGCACGGTTTTATTAATTGTCATTAATCTTTCTTATCCAATAAAAAAGTACGAAAGTGAAGTTAAACTTTGAACGCACTGTTACTAGGTGTGAAAGACATGAAACGACGCAGAACAAAAGCGTGATTGAATTCAAATTTAAATTTCAATTACTGAGTAAAATTTGCATTTGTGATGCGTGATTAATGATTATCCCGCACACCAATCAACTGTGTGTGTTGAAGTTTTGTTATCTCAAGTGCCCCGTAAAGCCCTAGCGCTTGGCCGAGTGACAGATCGCTTATAAATGAATACCTAATTTGCACAAATTTGCAGGCAATATGCTGGCTATGGATTCAAAGAGTTAGGGACTACACGTTGGTAGAGCGGCAATCGCACAAATGGCAAGCTTTGTACGACCAGATAAAGGGCCTGAACAACAACCTCGGTTGTCAAAATGGGAAAAGGCCGATATTCGAACGGAAAGACGGGCGCGATCGAGTAAACATGAACTCTTACGCGAAAACATTGCCGACAAACTGAGATGTCCGCTGTGTTTCTGTCTTCCATGTGTTATCATAGTCTTTATTCTACTTATATTGATTGGGATTTACGTTGTACAGCCGTACATTCAAGGTAAGGATGAATATCGTTGATCGTTTTGTGTTAAGTGCACGCGTGTGTTTGTCATGTCAGGTACTCGATTTTAAAACCGTAAACATTTTCGCAATTTGCAAGGAAATAAGCAAGATATAATGAAAGCTATGTAAACTTAGACTTCGTATAGACCCTTCAGCGGGTATTTACCGCGGGATTACTGCAGGGTGTTCGCCGACATCGAAACTTTCCGATTTTCACGATACTTCACGCTTCACTTTGCACTAAATATTACCTTTTGAGTCGATTTAACCTCTGCCAGTTTGTTGATAAGTGACTTTTTGTCCGGGTTCATTTCCGCTGCGAGATAAAAAAGCGTGCTGTTTAGTAGGATATGATCGAAGGCGACGACAAAACAGAGGAACAGTCAATTAGTTCAGTTTAACTGTACACTCTCTTAAGAGAGCAGCCACTTGAGATGTTTAATTCACAATTTTTAAGTAGAAGTTCAGATCTTTTCAACGAATCTTATTACGAAAACCCATAAATTCCTTTCCGATCATACGCCATAACAACTCTTTGCATCATGAATGTTTCGTAGGGTTTCCACCGAAATACCTTCTAGACGTGCGCCTCGAAACTGTAATGCGATCTTTTATTAAGTGCTGTTAATCGCTTTGCTTGGGGGCAATATTGAATATATCGGTTGACAATTCGTAATCCACTGGCCTAGGACAGGAATTGAAGTGGTATACTGAACTACCTTGCGTGCAGACTCATCAAACGATACCTGGCAGCTAGTTGTGATACTTTCTCTAATTACATGTATACGCAACTTTGAAGAGCTTGTCTGGTAAGATTTCAGTGTCGCTAACCCCTTTAGTGGTTTCTGTGTACGATGGTAGCGATCGACAGGGAAAGAAACGGTACAGCCGGGCTACAGGGAGGGGAGGGTAAGTTTCCCTAGCTTGCGAGCAGGTTCACTTGTTTAGGCAAGGGCGGCGGAGCCGTGCCGGCTTCTCGGTTGCCCGCGACACCCTACCCAAGCAAGTGAGCCTGGTCACAAGCTCAAGTATTCCCAGAGTTTCATTCACTTACTTATGGTTGATGTAATTCTGTTTCAAACACAGGAAGAGGCTTAGTTTCCACACAATGCCGAGTAAATCGCGTTGAACAGCTAACAGAAGGCTCTTGCAGTCACCGGACACAGAAGTATTATCCTTGCATCAAAATATTCGTAAGTAGCTGTTCCGTGGGCCGCTAACAAAAACCTTAACTTTGTGTAGGGGGGGGGGGGGGGCAGGCAAGTTTTAGCGGCGCGCGTCAATTGGAGGGCTCGCGCGTGCAATGTTATGTAGACTGATCTAGACTGAATCAACTTGATTGTTAGCTACGAGTGCAGGTTTTTCTGCTCGGTTAGGCAAAAAGAATAAAGGTGACCGAATCGGGAATCAAATAGGGATCTAACCTGCGAGCAGGCTCTCATGCGTTGCGGTAGAAGCAAGGTCAATGAGCAAAGCCGTGAGAGATAATTCAGCGAGCGACGGAAAACATTTTGAATACGGAGCTTTTCGAAAACGATGGGGTTGCGATAATCATGTGATTTCACTGACCGAGTTTTCCTCAAACACAAATCTAAAATAACCGGTGATTGTTGCGTTTTTAAATTCATACGGCGTAGTGTGGACAGAAAATATTTGATGCGTTTTCAGAGTGAAATCATCGTTTTCAAATTCCTTTGGCCTAGTGTACACGAAGCCTCAGTTCTAAAACCACTGAACTATTTGGGCTTATGTTGTTCGCGCCCTAAGATATTAGTACAGCTCAGTTTCACCATGAATTAATCTCTGTAGGTGACCTACGATGTTAATCAAGCAACAGAGTTTGAAGCAGTTCTCATGGAAAACGAGCAAGCTTTGGTCCACTGTGACAAGGTTAGAGATTAAAATTTGTGTTTACCTACAAGTCGAGCCTACATCAGGGCAGACTTAAGTTTATCCCTTAGTAGTCGGTAATAAATGCTCGTTCTTTTTCTTTGAAAGAAGTTCCTTAAAGAATTTCAACAAGAAGATTTCCAGAAAACAACCAAATTGTTATGGAGTTCGCCTGACTAACTATGCCTTTTTTGAGTATCAGTTATACTAAAAAACGCGAAGTCTGTGCTTTCGTTTTTATACTCGTCACAATAAGTAATTCTCACCTCCTATGACTATAATGGTTCTTGACATTTGTTTAAAACTGTTCTACAAATCAGGCCAATATTGTTGGAATTCCTGTGATCTAACCCATGAAAGCCATGCTGAACCCCTATAAGCAGCCACCTATAAACGGCCACCCCTATTAGGCAGCCAGTAATCAAAGTCCCAATGATGGCTTTCCTTTATTGTTTTTACCTCTAGTAAGCGGCCACTAGCCATTTCACCGGGGTGGCCGTTTAAGAGGAGTTGAACTGTAGGTGACATTTCCCATTACGTGTGATAACAAATAATCTTTCTATTTTATCATTATTTTTTTCAGTGTTCAGTGACGTTTGGTTATAGTGACCTGTTTGGTAGATACAGCACGTGTGCTTGGAATTCTGACTTGTCCTCTGCAGACTGCGTCTCAACGTATTTGCAGCTGTACGGAACGGTAAAAAAACACTCCGATATGATAATGCTGAACCTATAACATTTGAAACACAGTGGTGGCCGCGTTATATAGCTCTTCTTGCTCTTTAAAGGAGTTCAATCTCTGCATTATGAGTTATTTTGACCACGTACAAATTTACCTTTAAATTGAAGGAAACCTGAAAATAGCGGCTTACTAAGATAGAAAAAGACCAAAGAGATAATAATAAAGCATAAAGGAACAAGGATGGTTAAGGATGGAAAAGATTGACACGGATTGCAAACGACGAACTTGTAAAATTGAGGCTTTTAACTTTTCAAGTTGTGCAAACCATGATGTAGCTCGCAGCTTGCGCGCAGAGGCCTTTTTAATCTCGTACCCAGATCTCACTCTACTTGAGATGTTGGTTTGAGATGAAGGTCTCCTTTATCCTTTGCGTTTTGCGTGGAAGGAAGATAAGAAACATTTGCACGCAGTATACATGTACTTGTTCTTTGACCAATGTCAGAGACGCAGACTTTGTTCAGTCGTCAAGACACTGATGTTACCAGCTGTTTTAAAAGAAGTTATCAGGCCTAGTGGGTTTAATATTTTCAAATCTGCTGTAATAGAGGCTACCTTCCTGCCTGCTGCGCATTCCTGTCTGTGCGGAACACGATTCCCGTTCAATTCCCGCAGTAGGGGCCTCACCAATGTGTTCGCCTCCTATCGTATCTTCTTGTCGTAAGACAATAATAGTGAAAAGTTCTTTGATTCATTTTTCCTCTGTGATTTTCTTTTCAGGCTAACAACACATTCCCGTGTTATTATGATCCTGAAAACACGGAAAATGTCGCCCGCATACTCAAGGTAACAGTTCATTCTCGATATGTCTAACCCTCCCCCACAAGCTGTTTTACGTTCTCTTTCTCCCCAACCCGTGATAGACAAAGAAGAGAAAAATCAAAAATGAAAAAAGCTAACAAAACAAAACAAAAGAACAAGAACAACAAGTTATTTACGGAAACCAAAAGTAACGCATCTTCTCTTTCCCAAGGTCTTACAAAAAGCTTGCAAGTTTATTTTTTTCAAAACTAAATTTAACTTTTCGCTATTCTCTATTGGAATCGTCACGCAACACACACACACGACCCAAAGAACGGTTGCAAGGGGGTCGAGTACGTTACTTACTGGTTTTTATCCCACTCAGGTCTCAACAGCTGAAGCAATTTGTTTGATTCTTCTTCCCCTTTTGTTTGTGGTTCTATGGCTCATCGCGGTTGCGTTTCTTATTTACGACAATCATCTCCGAAGGTAAGTTCTGCTGCTCGATTCATGTTAAGTGAACGCTCGTTGGTAAAAAGCACTCGTAGTTTCTAATTTCGATTCTCTTATCACTCAGTGTCGTTCAGTTCGGCAAGTCGTCGTTGAAAAAGTCGTTAGGTTTCACAAAAACTCTCGAGTGCTTCGAAAATGGCACGATCAGTTGCTTAGCAACCTCGTTGCTATTTATGTCTTAACCACGCGTAAAGAATCCATTTCAATTCATCCAATACCTCACGTTTTTAGCCAATCACAATGCGAGTTTGCTGCTATGATAAGGTAGTGACGTTATTCAACTTCTTTTCTTGCTTTCAGCGTGATAGACGTGCAGATCATTCAAGAGAACGTTCAAGCTAACAAATATCCCAACAGGGATAGGGTAAGGAACGGAAAACCACCACTGGGCAAACTAAATGGAGGAATAGATCTGGATACATCAACAGTGGGAAGCGTCGAGTCCACTGCGGTCAGCGCTACTGCAACACCACGCACGCGCAGGAGGAGAAAGAAGAAAATGCCTTGCTCAAAACAGCACTATCAATTTAACTACCTCGATGAAGGGATTCTATTGGAGGATAAATCACTGTCCAATACACAAGACCACCCCTATAGCTACAGTTTTGTCACTGTGGACACTTCACCTGTCTGTACATGCCATCACAATGGGTTCTTAGAAGCAGGCTTTGATCTTTTGCCGCAAAGGGATTATTTTACGCCTGTTTTCAGTGCACCTAGCCGTACACCGCGATATTCCAATGAAAAGGGACTGGTTTATTTACCAGAATCATTTGTATAAATGCTCAGCTCCACTGTTGCGGCATGAAGATGTTTTGTTTACAGCTCTGGTTATATGCGTGCAAGCAGAGTTGTTGTTCGCGTGAAATTTAAGATTAAATAACTCCGACAAACACCACTGCATCTGCGAGAAACTTTCCATCTTGCAGGACTCCATAGTGGGCGAGCTTTTACCATACCTCCATAGGTAGCAGAGAATGTTTTCCTCTTAGTCGCAATTTTCAGAGACAATTATGTTGACGAAATAACTACTACCATTAATATAAATCTAATTAAGTTTGTTTCAAAGTGAGGCACGATCGCGATGTAAAGAGCTATTTCAAGCCATTTTTGATGTAATAAAAATTCTACCATGGCTCCGAGGCTTTGGGTGATAAAGAAAAAGAAATAATTTCGAGACATTTCCCCAAGGATTCACTACCCGGAGCTATCCCTTGCTACTATTCCCCCACCCCACCCCCATCAGTCTCCTTACGAACTTCAGGGGATGGGCGGGTAGGGGAGACCCCTTACACGCCCCTTTCTTGAACTCATTGAGGACAGAACCATGTTGTAATTTAGCCAAGCCAGTTGTTGTTTAATTCGAAATCGCTCATTATAGTCATAAATAGAACTCATGACCTTATTTACAACGTTTGAATAACTTGACTACGTGCTGCCATTACAAATAAAAGGCTGCAAACTCGCGACTCTAAAGGAGATCTTCAAGCCTCGTCTACACGAGCAATTTTTATGTGACAAATATTTTTGATCGTGTAAATAGCACAGCACATAATTGTCAACAGTTCAAAGTTAATTGTGCCAACTATGACTCTGGACAACAGAGTACACGGAAACAAGACGGGGCCGCTTAGTAGCCCCCGAAAAACGTTTACGGACAGACATAATTGAGACATTTTTTGTGATGAATCGTCTACACGAGCAGTTTTCACATGAGACAACTTTTACTTGTCACATAAAAGCTAACACGCAAGCTTTTCAACAAATATATTTGCCACATAAAAATTGGCCAATTTTCCACATCTATACGAGCAAATGAAAATGGTCACATAAAAACTGTCACATAAAAATTGCTCCTGTAGACGAGGCTTTACAGGGTTCTACGCACCAGGAAATATGTGAATTACAAAACTTTACACCTCTGTTTGGAACAAGAGGATTGAACCAGTATTGACAAAACAAATTAAACGTGAAAATTGAATATCTGGATAACTAGCTGATACAAAACAATAGTGACAAATTTTCAGAAGGTTTGATACTTTTTGTCGATATTCAGTTTCATAAAAGCTCGCAATTCAGAATAATTACAAGAATAAATCTTCATATAGACTTGTACAAAATAAAAAAGGGCGGCTTGCTAGGAGAACAAAGGAGTGTGGGGTTGTGTGGAAGTCAAAGAAAAAGGTAAGCTTTTGTACAGCAGCTTTTCACACCACTGTTCTCGATGAAAAAACTACAAGTTGGAAAAATACATTGGCACAGATAAATTTCATAGCATGTGTAAAGTATTTCAACGATGTTAATGAATGGGAAGATCCTTCATATAACGTACAGTAACAGGTGAAGACAGAAAAAAATATATAACCCAATAAGCATTTCAAAACCATGTAATTCCTTTGTAGTATAAAACGTTGTTTCACTTCACTGGAGAACTAATATCAAATAAAATGGGAAACCAACTAATTTTCATTTATACACACTAGTGATATTGTGCTGCAAATTCTTTTGTAAATAGAAATCTGCCTTGTAAATCCGAACGGTTTGATAATTCCTCTCGATTCTGCCCTCTCAAGAATTCGACATCTCGGTCCGAAGAATACAAAGTGAAGGCTAACTACAAGAAACAATCGTTAACTCCAAAGACCACGGGCTCGCCCACCGGGGTGGAGTTCAATAAGATCGAGAGCGTAGGCCATAATGAATGCTAGAAATGCAACTATCCCAGCCATAATGTAAGTCCACTGAAAAACAAAAAAGAATAACAATCTAAAACACAAGTATCACAGATGACCTGCACCTCTTTGCTCTTAGGGCTAGGGGCATTGCTTGTGTTTTTTAGCTATTGCTTCGTTAGGCCAATTATAACGAACCTTGTACATTGTTGCAGCTCGCCCCAAGTATCATTGCAAGGGAGGACAAGACTCAGAAGGACGATAAGGGTGTCGGGCCCCAGTCCTTAATCAAGACCGTGGTTTTGAACTTCTGGTCCTGGGGCCCGTTTCTCGAAGTTTTCGCACCTGGAAAGCCATAGCAAAAAATCTTTAATACGAACGGAGGTTCCATTCATATAAGACGTTTCAGGCGTACACACAACTCTGTTTTAGATACAGGTTAACTAAACATGGCTTTACGGGCTCCTGCACTGAGACATTTTGTCAAGTGACATCTACATGTACCAAATCTTCAGACCAAGCGAGTACAAGTCGGCTGTTATTCACAGCTCGCCCAGCTTACATGGGATATAATCAAAAACAAAGCATAACTCACAAGTTGGGAATTATCGTCATTAAGTTGTTGTATATTCTTTTGTGCTTCCTCTCGACTTTTCTTCAGTTCTACTTCAGTTTTATGAAGTCGCTCTTCAAGCGCACTAGCCTGAAGCACAAAAGACGAAGATGTCATTAGAAATAGGAGACGAGAACACGTCTGAAAACCTAAATGATGGACAAGAATTACGCGCAGTTTTCCAGTTTGTTCATTTTTAATTTGAAACCTTAGATTACGAAAAACTTTGAATTTTCTTTCGTTTGAGGGAGGAATTTTTGCTTGTTTGCTATTTTCTTTGTATTCTTATCCAACCTGTATTTGCTGTGTTTCTCATTTTGACTCATAGTTTTTGTTCTTAGTCCGAATCAGAAGGAAATATTCTTCATTCGGATGAACTTGGTTAAGGAGAATGAAAGAGCGGTTTTCACTGGCTATGGAAAGTAAGGAAATGTGTAACTCGCTTTGACAACCTGAAAAAGGGCTAAGGGTTAATATCCCCTTTTTACCAACCAATTAGAAAAACGAAACCAGTCGAGACTTGGCTTGCACAAGTTTCCCGCGCTTGGCAGCCGTTACATGTTTCCCGCCCTTGGCAGCCGTTACATGCCTCTCCGTGCTAGGAACCAGTTATATGATTTCCCGCGCAGGGCGCTGGTTGACTGTTCTTGTTTTTAATTGGTAGCTCGGTCTGTACACGTTTTTCATTGATTTGCTTGCGTTTGTTCTGATTGGCCTGGATATGATTACGTTAGAATCGGTTTAGCGACAGTCATCAGGAAACTCCAAACATCGTGAATTACTGCACCAATTTATAAAGGCATGCTCACAACACAGCTTATTTACCTGATTTTCCGTGAGCTTTTTCTCGGTTATCTCCCTCTCGATCTTGCCTTGCAGAGTCGTCTGTAACACAAAAAGGCAACGGAAGCTAATAAGAGGAATGTCTTTTCTGTGCTAAATTGAGCAAATAACCTATCACGTGGACCAAAAACATTGGAAATCCATGCTTTGGAGCCTTTACAAACCTGCTGTCGCATGATTTTTTCACTCAAAAATTTGCTCTGGTTTTCGATCTCACGGTAAGTGGCCTGTAGTCGAGATTGATCGGACGACAAGCGGTTGTTTTCCCTCCGATATCTGAAGGAAACGAGAAAATGAACTAGATAAGAGAAAGAAATATTAACTAAGCCTTGAGGCTTGTTCACTCAATATAAAGGAGAGTCAAGCGAAAATAACCACAGTGCTCACTTTTTCAACTCGCTTTCCAGGGTCTGTATTCTTTGCTTTAGGACGCGATTATCTTCCGTCACTGCACTCAACTCCACTGCAACAAACAAGGCAAAGAATGGGATCAAAATCAACTTCCACACCATTTAACACTGTTGTCCTACAAGCTTTATAATCAGGCTCCTACAAACGACAACGCGACACCGGGAATAGACATGAAACTCAAAGAATGCGGCATGTCCTGTGATACATGTAACATCTCCATACTGAGCGCGGTATCTGGTCGTTTGGTCCCCGAGTCGAAGTAAAAACCACCGTCTATTTTTTTCGTTCTTTAAGCGTGAATGGGGGCTAATCGACTTCTGGGTGGGGACTAAACGACCTACATTCCATTGCACAGACCGACAGCAGTTCGATGTGTTGTAGAAGCCTTGTATGTGTCAGAGAGGAAGGGGTAGACTTCAAAAAGATTACGTGAGAGGACATTGATAAGGGATTATCGCCTCTTACCAGAACGACTTGTGAATTCCCGGTGAAAACACTCATTGAGTGCTTTATTTTGACTCCAAAGGGAAAAACAAAGGGGGGGGGGTAGCTATTTTTGTAGGGGGAGGTGCGAGTGTCCGCGCATTCACGATAACGATATTTTTGAGTTTTCACAAGTTGTATTTTAACAATTTAAAAAATCACGCATAACCTTAAGGTGAGGAAAACACAACAATCGCGCCCCCAAAATTGCCTTCCACCCACCCCCTCAGTCCCTTCCTTAGAGTGTGACCCTCGTACGTATACCTTTATTTTTCCCCGCATCTTTATTATTGTTGTTACTATTATTATTATTGCCCACCATAAAAAATCATGCACAGCCTAAAGATGAGAAAAAAAAACATTACCCACAGAAAATTGACCACCCCTCCCCTTCCCCCCTCAGTCCGTTTGTTAGAGTATGACGCCCTACCTTTATTCTTCCCCGCGTCTTTCGCGCTCTTAGCCGCCTGTTTCTGCATTTCACGAGCATTGCTCATGGCAGTCTCAGTGGCATGATGTTCACATTTTTTTTCCAAAGCCAGAAGATCTTTTTCTCGCACCAATTCATTTAGTTCTCCTACAACAAAAAAAAATCCATTGGTTTAATAACTGGGTCAAATCAAGTCACCGCGTAGTCACGGACCTTGCGTTAGCTTTTCGTCTTCCTCGCGAGCTCGTGGTTTGAATCGTCACGTAAAGTTTCCGTTAATGTCACGCATAAGCGCCGCGTGACAACTGAGACAATGAGAGCAAGGGGTGCTGAGATCTCCAAGACTTAGTTCACCCTCGCGACAGAACGATATTAACATAACGACATAAGAAGAACGTTATCTCTTTATGTTTCCAGTATGACCATCCTGACATAAAAGCAACTTAACAGCATGAACATAACGACATCAGGAACAAAAACTTATCTTTTTCTCGTGTCTTCCTGTCGATGTTCGCATTACCGATATAAGCAATCGTGTCGTTTATGTCGTTGTCGCAACTGAGAATTTAGGCCTAACCTTTGTTTCGCTAAGCTTACTTTTTAAGTGGGCCACAAATTCCTCTTTCTTTCGGGTAGTTTCTTGTTCTTCTAGTAGTTTATCTGTATTAACAGCAAAATAGAGATGAATTGACTGTCCAACACATGCAAAACGGATCTGAGACTTAAAACGAAAGAATTGTATGGAAGATGCCAAAGAAACGGCATAAAAAACAAAACAAAATGCAACGTTGAACGAGATTAACACGCAAAATATTTTTACGCGGAGCAAAACGTGTGCAACAACATAACATTGGGATGGCGGTGACAATGTACCTCTGAGATCTAAAATTTGCTGTTTGAAGTCTTTAGTGTAGGACTGCGCATTTTTCAGCTCCTCTGAAATTAGATGAAACATATACGCTGGTATAAACTAACAAAAGCAAAGCAAAATAATATTGTGAATTTACTAGCGTGCGTGGATTTGATCTGTTACAAAGACTAAAATCATGGTAAAATGCTGTTACAACCAAAGTGTTCAGAAACACTGTTAGGAAGTGAGAAAGGTATGTTCGTTAAATGAGTTACACAACACAGAATAATACAACACACAAATGATAAAAAAAGAAAAGACGAAAGATTGGTAATTGTTACCCCTTTCCTCCCAACAAATCCAAAGATAAAAGGATTGTTGCATAAATTTGGCGGGTTTGAGTCATAATTTATTACACATGAGTCCAGTAACCAGGCTGGCTCGGCTACCGGGATTAATTTTGTTGAGTGTTCATATGCGAAATTTCAGCCCGGTCAACCGGGATGAAATTCAAGACACAAAACCAAAATGGTGGAACATGAACTTGTATCGTTCGCGACTATCATAATTTTGTGGACTCTTGTAACTTTTCTACTAAAGGTAATTCGCATACTTCTGAAGTGGAAATACACACAAGACAAAAATAATGCCATTTTGGCCGCTACGTTAAAAACGTTTCGTCCCGGTCACTCGGGCTGGAGTGTTCATACGGAAAATTTTCATCCTGGTTACCGAAATCTCGGTCGCAAAAACCGAGATCTAGGTAAGCAGGCCAGTCCGGCTTCTCATATGAACACATCGAAATTTTTACAAAGGAAAGAGTGACGAGGCGAGATCTCGGAAACCGAGCCAGCCTGGTTGACTGGCTCATACGAAGAGGCCCTAATTTGTCATTTCCTCTGCGCATCCATATATGTACAATGTCAACATACAGTAATTATTGATAAGCAGGCATCTCTCAAGTTTATCAAACTATAATTATCCCACGTTTAAGCTCACAAAATACATCTATCAGTAAATACTACTCATCAAATACTACATGACTTCAAGATTTAAAGGCGAATGTATACTGGCAATTTGAATAAGTAATCGCTCAGTCTTCTTTGGACGAAAACCCTTAAAAGTGCAAGATACCTTGTAATTCAACCACAAGTTCGTTGTTTTCTTTGAGTTCTTGCTGCGTGTCATTCAGTTGTCCTAAAAAACAACAACGATAAACTCCACAAATCAGAAAATGAAACTGAAAAAAGATTAACCAATCTCTTACTTAGCAACAAGTTACGCAACATCTTTCCAACGTGAAATCCCAAAGGACTCGTGTTTGAAAATGTCCGCCTGTCTTTAAACATGACTCGATGTGCTATATTGGCACGGTAAAAAAGATATATTGGTCCTGACTGTCACGCCTTGTGAACACTTCACGCTGATGAAATAAACAGTAATTCTTTACAAACCTTGCACATGTTGTGATTCCTCGTGTTCATTGTCGATAATTCTGCCAATTTCGATAAATTCCCCTAAACATTAAAAACAGTCAAAATTAAAAATGAAATAACAAGAAAAAAACGATCACACTTTACCTCTATAATGTCACGTAATTTCTGTTACCTTTGATGTCTTGTACATTGTGTAAACTGTCCTGTAATAACTGCCTTGCATTTCGTGGTTGATCTAAGACAGGAAACAAACTCGAATGAGCCAATCTTTGCTGCGACATTGTTTACATTTTACCTCATTATCATATAACATTGTGTAACTATATATAAAAATAATTGACTGCAAAGAGTTAAGAGCTTGTAAAAGTTAGCAATAGTTACGGAGATCTTGGCTTTCAAACAATTAATGCCGAAGCCGAAGGCAAATAATTGATCTGAGAGACACTGACAAATCACGATATTTTGCGATAACCGAGTTCAATAATCATTTTATCATTCGATCATCAAGTTTGCTTTCATATTTAAATCACTCTCTGACAGCTCAGGGAAGCTATCTGTCATTTTTCACACAAGAGCGAGGTTTCAATTACGCATGAGCAGAATATTATTTGCAGCAAAACACATTTAGACGGTACTACGCGTGAGCAGACCATTATTTGTAGGCAGGTCATGTGGTGGGCTCTCGGCCAATGAAAAGTAAGAACAATTCTGCATCAAATGATAATGCAAAATGTCGGTGGTACATAAAAGCGTTTACCGATCAAATTCCGTATTCCATTCTTTTAAAGGGTTATGCCATGATACCAAATGTCATGCAATTTCATGTCACGCTATCGTGTCTCGACTCGAGTAATATCTTAAGTCACGCTAATTGAATTCTCTTTTGCAGCGTAAAACAAAAATATAAGGGTCAAAAACTAATAATTTACTAAGGTTGATAACTGAACAAAACATGGATGGCTAGGACTGAGATCAACTGACGACTTACTACTAGGTTGTGTGACAAAACTTTCAGAAGAAATGCAAACAAAAACTGGTTTTGATTGTAATACAAAACTTTGTTCCTTACGTGCAGGGCCTTCTTCAAAACGAGACTTAGCACTGCTGTTACTATTAGCAATTATTTCATCATCATCATCATCGTCGTCAGCTAAAAGAACAAAACCAAAACAAGTTAATAGCCAAGGGAAGACTTCACACTAAGAAGTGAATAATTTGCTAACCTTTTCACAACTTTTTACCCTTGTTCAATTATTTTGGAACTAAGCACTGTCATAAAGGGGGGCTTTGGAGTTCTACTGTGTCTTCTCAGGCTCAAAAGCACCAGAGCAAGGAAGTTTAAGCACAGCAGCCAATTCTCCCCTTTTCCGCCAGTGTTCAAAAACAATTAAAATCAATAACAGAACAATAACAAGCTTTGTCCAAAAAAACAAACCAAATATGTTATTTAATTCGGTGCACGTGTCAATCAAATAACGACATGCGGGGGGGGGGGGGGGGGGGGACTCGACTCATCTCATGTGTATGTGTCTTGCGGATTCGCTGCTTGTGCCCCTGGCCTGCAGGCTAATCACATACCTGACCACCTGATCATCATTAGATGTCTTTCTTCTGCCATGGTCTTCACTTCACAAATCCGATCTAGGAAAGATAACGATAATATATGGGAACCTTGAAGGTTTAGCAAAGAGGACCAGAGAAGAATATTATGTGGTGGGCAGAGGGTAGTCACTTAATTTAAAGTAGTTGGGCTAAGCCAGTAAAAGCCAGAATTTTGATTTCGGTTTTTGTAACTTTTCGGTGAGGTTTTCTGTTTGTATCGTTTGTCCTTCAGTTATAAGTTTAAATAATCTCAAACTGCACAAACCATAAGCAGTGAAAAACATTTTTTTAACAGAAAAAATAACACTGCGGTTGGGTTAGCATTAAACATCTTACATAACATACATACTTTATTTGTTTCAGAAGCAGACTATATAATTATACAGTTAAAAAAACTAAAAAAGAAAGGGAAAAAGATGCTTCTAGAAAAGGAAGTTAAGAGGTTATCCCTATATGAAAACTCCATTAAAAATAAATCTAAATGGAAATTAAAATTAAATTACTTAATTACAAGTAAACATTTAAGTACAATTTGAGCTTAGATTTAAAATGCTGAAGATTATCAGCTTCCATTATGTTCTTTTGAACAACCCAGCCCTAGCTTACAATAATTATTACAACTGCAGGCTCAGTCAATAGTAATAGAGACGGGAGTGAGCCTAAAAAAAAATATAAAATATCTTTACTGAACAGGCTGATCTAGCTAATGATCACTACAAACAGAAAGGATTGTTTTCTTACCATGAAGACGCTTGACAAGATCTATCTCCTCAAAAGAGTTCCTAGCGTCCAACTTGACCATTGCATGGTCATTATGATCTTGCAATAGAACACACAAAATCAGATCACTGCAGTCATTAAATGTTTCCTCAATGACAGTTCATGACGAACCACTGTTAAAATCAGGGGTTTCATTAATGTTTTCAGCTGGAAGGACTCTGGTTTTCAGAGGCGTGCAGAACGCTTGGAACTGAACTTCTTGATAAGAACAACTCTACATGGTCAAACCAGGCAAGCAAAATCATCCTCACAGCCGGTCAATTTGCTCAGCGCCCAGCCCTTAACGAAACCTCTAATTAAAATGGGATGCAAATTAGTGACAAAAATTATTTATAACATAACTAAAGCAAAGTGCGTGCTCTGATTGGTTAATTCATTGTCTACTATTTTCCCATGGGTATACGCTTCTGACGTGTGTGCTGATGTGATGTAGCTCAATAAAAGGACTTCTTTGCTCCAATGTGTCAATGTTATGTTATAAAACAAATGGTGAATGCCATAGCTGTACACTATTGCACTTGGGAGGTTTGCTAAGCACTCAAGAAGCTAAAGTCGCACAAGAGTCACACAAGGCGATCGTCAAGTGTGACTCTTACGCTTCTTCTGTGCTTAGCAACCTCCCGCATGCATCCATAACTAAATAATGTACGCTATGGCGTTTACCATTTGTTAATTCAAACACTAGTATGATATGACTGGTGTTTACCAATCAATGTTGAGGAAAATGAAAAACTTTGCAACACTTACTTGTAACTGGCTGCATGGCATCAACATGGTCTCCTTCCTCAGCATCACTATCATTTGGAATGGACAACTCATCTATGGCTTGAAGATGATACTCCATCACTTGCTCTGAGACAAAAATAAATACCTACAATCAGCCACCCAGTAGTCTGCCAAGTGTCCACAGTTTACAGTATTAGCAAAGTTTGCATCAGATCAGTGGCCCATTAAGCTGGGTTTCTGTAGAATGAAACGACTTGCAGTATTTCTAATCCCCTAAATGTGATGCTAGTCCATTCCAAGGTTACCCCTGAGATTTCAATTTGAAGGTACCCATTTATACACCTGGGTGGAGAGAGGCACTGTGAGAGTCAAGTGCCTAAGAACACATCACAATGACCTCAGCCAGGGTTCGAAAATAACGCTTGCAAACTTGCAAAATACAAGACATTTTGATAATCTGCAACTACAAGTGAGAAAAATATTCTAGTGAGAAATATGCTAGTGGACTAAAAAGTTAAACTTGAGCCCTGTTGGCTAAGGCTTGAACCCAGACCGCTCAATCTGGAGTTCAGCATGCTAACCATTAGAACACTGCACCTCCACAACAGTTTACAGTAAGAGACCTTATCTGGCTTGATTTCTGCTGCTCTCTGGCATCTTATATTCATTCCTCCCAGAGGGAAGACTGTGGCCGGCAATCAAACCTACTGCTTACCACAAGAAACCAGTTCCCATGTGAATTATTTCATGGGATTACAAATGTAATTTTCTCAAAGCTGTGGTTATGAGTGATATACAAGTTTGATCAGTGAGAGAGTAACTATTTTTTTTCAATAGGAGGATATCACAAGGCATAGAGGGCAACACTTATGTTTTTACCTTCAAGTGAGTGAATCTTCTCCATGTCCTCCAGTGCAGTTTGTTGTGTTTTCTCTAGTTTTTCTAAAAAGGAAGGAATATTACATCAAGTTAGTTTTTCAAATTTTCCTCATTTTGTATTATAAAACTTTATCTGAATTGAAGCTTCTGCCCCAATTAACATATTACGCAATTTATTTATGAGAACATCCAGTGTCCATTTTTACAACACACGCTCTCCTACTTCCGAAAATTTTTGTTTAAAACCCTCAAGACTTGAAATCCAAAAAACAAAATGCCTTTTCAAGAATTGGTGCTAAATATTATTATGGAATAAGATACCAAGCTCTCTGAGAGAACTACCAAAGAAATCTATTAAGTATCTATTAAATCTATTCACCCCTTAATTCTTTTCCAACCTTTTTTTTTATTTCATTCACTTTTTTCCAACTTTCTATTTAATAATAATAATAATAATAATAATAATAATAATAATAATAATAATAATAATAATAATAATAATAATAATAATAATAACTTTATTAAAACTTCACAATAAATCACTTACAAGTTAAAAAAGGCTAAAAGAACATTTGAGCAACTATCATTATCATTCTCGTTTTCCATTAACATGTATATTGATATAAATAAAAACTCAATTATTAAAAATTACTAAAGAAAAAGCTAAATAAAAAATCTTAGTCTAACATTATTGAATACATTTAATAATAATAATAATAATAATAATAATAATAATAATAATAATATTAATAATAATAATAATAATTATATACATGTATATGAAAATGTGCAACTATTGATAGACTGGCCTGCCTAGACTAGACTAAATTAATAAATTAAAAAAAATGATTGATTGACGATTGATTAGTACCGGTAATATGATTCTTTTCGAGATTAAAGATTAATGCAAGTACAGCGTCACATGAAAATTGTATGTGAAAATAGAAAGTAATGTCTAACAGGTGTTAAATATCATATTGTACTGAAAGCATTGTGTTACTATTTTTGTCTTTTTCTTTTGTTTAGTTTCTTTTTTTCTCCTATGTATATTGTGATTGTAACTTAATAAAGAAATGTCTAACAGGTGACTGATATGGACCTGTTCACACTAATCCATAAATTATTGTAAAATACTTTTGTTGTTTTGGCAGAGCAGAGCCAGACAAGTTAATAACTGTCAGTTGTTGTTTTTCTTTCTATAAAGCTAGGATACTTAGAGTATGCGAGTATTTTCTATTTTTGTTTATCAAATATATCACACATGTAGCTTCGAGTGACTCATCCACAACTATAATTTTTGTTGCTAGTAATCTGATCTTTATGTAAGAATTATTCTATTATTAGGTGAGAATTGAAATTTGAGTATAAATATTTTGTATGTATGTGCATATATGTACATACAGTTTTACACGCATGTGTACATGTACCTTTCAAGAACACTACTTCACTTTGACTTTCTTTCTGTAACCGTTTTGTTTCCTCTATTTGCTCTGTTGAAACATTGAATACAACTTTGTTAGACTTAAGGTAATTCCCTTGAAATTGTTCTACTATCAAACTTTTTTTGAAACTTGGCGTAATGAACATTCATGATATGAACATTATAAAAATGCAATAAAAAAATGGGGTCACCGTGCTTGTTTACGCGTCAGGAGGCTCTTAAAATGGGGTATTTTTACCGGTTGTGCGTTCAAAGTTCGAATCACCTTCATACAGAATTAAATCTTGGTTAATTGAAAGGCACAAAGTTTTGTCTTGAAAGTAAAGCTTCATTTATTGACATAAGCAGTATTGCTTCATTTAAGCCGTTTTTTGATTGCTTGGTTGCGGGGATACTGCACTTTTTCGGACAGTTCCGTGGTTAACTTGAAATCCTCGCCTTGGCCTAAATGCACCCAGTTGGGAACTGTTTTCCAAAAAAAAATCATGTTCTACTATCAAACTTTTTTCCCTCTTCAAATATGTTCTTCATTAGACTAGTCTTGGCAAATACCTGAAATAAAAATGGGGGGTCACCGTGCTCGTTTAAGAGAAAAGGAGAATTTTTTCCGTTATTGAGCTTATTTTGAGGGAAATCTCTTACGTTTTGCACGTGCACGCGCTCATGTGCACGCGCTGATGACGCGAAAATCGTGCGCAGTAGGGATGCGCAATGCAATACTAAGGAATTACCTTAAGGTCTACCTCAGTCTGACAAATACTTTACTGAGTTAGTACATGTAACATATTATATTCTTATTACTGATAACCATTCAATTTTTTTGGAAGTGGAAATGATATGAAATCTCTAAATATTCAGCTTAAATTACATGTAACTGCCATTACCTAGAAGTGAATTCAGGATCTTCTCCTTATCTCCAACTTCACCCTGAAGTTTTTCAAGTTGAACTGTGTATGAAAATGAATTGTAAGTAAATAAGTACAGTGGAGCCCTGTTAAGGTGGCTCAAAACAGTTTCCAGCAGTTAGATTTTGATGGGTCCTTATAACCACTTTTTATCACTTGATGCTACTATCATGGTATCAAAAAAAAATGTGCAATCAATAGTGAATGCATTGTTATGGATTCCGAGCCACCTCAAAGTTTTGAAAATTTAAGGTGGCTCTGAATACTATGTACAGAATTTTTTTAAACTTTGCCAAACGTTGCATCTCATCATGCTTATTAAAATTTGATAATATAAAGAGATTTCACTGTGCCTTTTTGAGTTATAAGCCCCAAAAACTGTAATTAAAGGTGTCTTTAGCAGGTCATACTGTTACTATGGTAACCTATTGCATCACAAGAATTATAACAATGTGTTCACCAATGACTGGGCAGCTTTGTGATATCATGATTATAGCAACAAGTAATAAATAGTGGTTGTAATGACCCATCAAAATCTAAGTGTTGGAAACTGTTTTGAGCCACTTTGATCCAGTCACCAAAGAGCCAAAAGAATCTAGCTATATTAATGGGGTGGCCTTGTTAAAGGGGTCCTTTAAATAAGAAAATGACTATCGAGCTTTAATATCGGCCAGAATAAAGTGGCCATTATCACAAGGTGGTCGTTTTAACAGGGTGCCTGTAAGGCAGGGTTTTACTGTAACACAACAACATATATCATGAATTTTCAGTGATAACAGCTAACCTTGTAAAATCTTCACATCATCTGTATTGGAGTAATCATTATCCCTTGGTTCCTCCAGCACAGTTGTATTTCCTACATAGATTAAAAAACGCAGTACAACACATTGCTGTCTGTTCTTTTCTGAAGAATTGTGAATGTGCAAGATGCCACTTCTCTACACATTAATATTGAAAGGCATTTCGTAAATTAAAAAGAAAAACTTTTAAACATTTACTCAGGCTGCATGCTATATCACAAACTGTATATGAGACACAGTAAGTCACACGTTGGAGGTTAAAACTCCAGTACCCTGTAAATGTACTTAGTAGGAAAAATTTCAAACACCTGGAGAAAACCCAACCAAACTTACCGTGAAAGTTGTCTGGCAACTTTTCCAGGTCTCTTGTTCCATTAACATCTACAGCTTCCATGACAGACTCTTCTGTAAAATGAACCAAAACAACAAAAGGATGAGACTATTGTCAAATTGTCACACACAGAGCAGCCAAGTAGGTATAAAGAGTCATTTCTAAAGCTTAAAACAATATCACTGTAAGCAAATGTGCCTTGCACAATTTAAAAGCAAGTAGTAAGAGTCACTTGTAGTGCTTACAAAAATTATCACAGAAAGCAAATGGGGCCTTGCACTTGCTTGTCAATTTTATCAGTAAGAGTTTCTGATTATAACATTCACATCATATTTTTGACTATATGGATTATTGATTATTAAGTCTTTTTTAAAGGTCCTCTGTAAATGAAGGTTGGACTTTATCATTTCTCATTAATTAATAATAATAATAAATAGTTTATTAAAACTCTCTGGCAGTCTTAGACTGAATTAATGAGCTAGGTCTATGTATGCCATAGATCTGTACTGTTTATTCCAAACATTCAGTGGCATGTCAAGATAGTAACATCAGTTTACATGTATTCTCTTCATAAGTTTGCTTGGCAATATATCTTTTTGGTCTTTGGAATTAACATTAAAATAGTGGCAATAAAACCAGTTATCGGGTTTGCCACTAGGAAAAGCTGTAACCATGAAATACTAGCTCGGAAGTCATTCTCACAAATGCCCTACCCCCACCAACCCATAAAAATTCATCACTTACAGTACTTCAATATGAATTTCCTCAAAAAACACCCAAAGAGATGTTTTCCAAAGAAACTTCACTTGCCCATCAAGCATGCAAAAGACAGAATATACAAGCCCGACTAAAGATACTACTAGCCCTGGGCTTTCAACAACACCTTCCTTTGGACACTGTAAATCAGTATTTTCTTGGACGTGATAATGTACAAATTCATGGTAAATAAGGACATCATTTACATTCCACAGTTGAGACTAAACAGCTGACACAGACAAAATGATTGGCAAGCCACAATACGAATATACTCTACGTGATTGTCATTTCAACACACAAAACCCACCAAATATTAAGTATACATTATCCTTGGACACTACAATTTATTTTATTCTGAAGAATAATTCTTACTGTAATTGGTGTCACTGAGTAATTTTTTTGGCAAACTTTTCAATTAATTAGGCCTAATGCTAACAGTTGTAGCTCCAGTCATAACAGTGTACACAGTATTTAAGTACCTGCTAAAAACCCGCTTTGTTTACATTTCCTGTACTGTCAATAATTAGGCAAAATTATTATGCAAATGAATTGGTTTTCAAGTTCTACATGATAAAACTCTTGTACACAAAAGTACAACATGAAACTAGATGTTTTTTAGTTCTCTCTCAGTAAGGAAATTCTCAATTTTTGGGGCCAAAATAGTGGTATGATTTTGGTTTCCAGATCAATGACATGAGAACATTAAACTTCACTTTTGAGTGGATTCTCTTGAAACATAGCACAGATTTTAACAATGAAGATACACAATCATTCCATTAATTAAACTATCTTTGGCTAAGATCTGTGTGAAGAATTGAAACCAAACAGGAACAACAATAGCAAAGAGCTCCTGGAACAAAATATGCAACTGAAGCTCATAACGTTGCACATGATTTTTTACATCTTTCAATACAACATTGCCGAGATTCAAATACTGCACAATATGACGATAAATCATCCTTCTCGAGGTTCAACACCTGCATGTCATGCAAAATGAATGAACACATTTTCATTTCACAAGGCAAGAAAATAACAGCTGAAGTTTCAGCCTACCTGACAAGTAAACAAACCAAAAATAATACATTGTTTCCCTTGATGGATCTTGTTGAAAATTAGGGCTTTGTTGCTGATAGCTCAGCTTAAAACCCATGAAGGAATCTGAAGTCTTTAAATCTCTCAAAGTTCAATGGTAAATATAAAATTTACATGACCTGGCTTTGTGCCATACTGTACAGCAACCACAGACTGATGTCTGACTAAGCTAATAATGCAGAATTCATGCCAAATTAATCCATGATTTAAAACTATCAAATGAATATTTCTCAAAACAAGCTTCTGAGTATCATACTTAAAATTTAAATTCTCCTTGACAATGCCAATATGAAGTTAAGTGCAATGGTAATGAGAATTTACAGAAATAGTCAAATGAGAGATGAGATGAAATCTTGCTGTTGTACTGGTCACGAGTTGAAAGAACTATATGGTACATGTACGTGGCAATCAGTTGAGGAGAAAACCAGTGCTTTCAATAAGATTTGAAGTACATGTAGGTGGCTACCTTGGAACAGCACCTGCCCAAGTAATATGAGAAGCCCAGGAGAATTTCTCTCTGTAGAATTTTTAAAAGTTAAATATACCCGCCGGAGCTCCGGCAGGTGCCGGGTCCTATTGAAAGCACTGAGAAAACTGGTAAAAGGTTCATACAAAAAATTGCAGACTTTCTGTTTTTCAAGGACCCAAGCCAGAATTGTAATTTTGCAGGTGATAATCAAAATCAACATATGCATCTTCCAAATAAACAGGTTTCTACATTATGTAAGGCTGCATGTTTCTGCTCCATCTCAATATACACAAGATCATAAAAAAGTACAAAAATTACTGCCGGTCAATTTTGGATTCGCTTGCATTGCAATTTGCATTTGACTTTGGTTAATATATTGTTTGTTTCACAGTGCTTGTAAAATGTTTGACATCAGAAAAGACGAATGCCAAAGTTCATACAAATTTAGTTTGCTTTGGACTCCATAATATTCCACACTGGAGAAAATTCAAGGCCTTTTCAAGGACTCCACCTAAACTTAAAGGACTTTTCAAGACTTTGCAGACTTTACTTGTCAAATTTCTCACATTATGTAGTCATAAATGTACCTTGTAGCTGGATGACAGGGGTTTTGTATTCATTACTTGGCTGATGAACTTCACCTTTAGTTTTTTCCATGTGAACTAAACGTGAACACAAAATAGCTCAGTAAGAAAAATAAAGAGCATATTTATTTAGTTTCAGTTTCTTCCCACCTTTGTATAGCAGGATCAATCTTCATAAACAATGTCTAGAGATTTTTATCTATAATCAGTCGTACCAACCAACACTCTCTTGGCACAGAACATTCAAAGTTCATCACTGCAAGACGATACCCTTTGACCTGAAAAATTCATGCTCCTGATAACGTAACATAACAAGACCTTTGCAGGGTACAAAATTGAATTACTTGCAAGAGGTCTACCTTGTGCTAGATGAATGAATCTCTTAAAAACAGAGCAACATGTCATTTACCTTTCATTGCAGTCACCTGTTCTTTTGTAAAGTCACATTCTGCCTGCAGAGACTCTGCCTGTGGTTAAAAAAGGTAAAAACGTTCAGTTTAAGGACAAAGTATGCACATGTACAAATTTTCATACTGTAGTTCTGTATTTCGAAAAGCTGCATTATTTATTACATGAACATAGTGAACCAACCTTGGCAGCTAAAGCAGCCTCACGAAGCTGCGCTTCTTTAATTCTAATTTCAAATTCTGTTTTCTCTTGAACAGCCTAAGAACCAATAAAATAGGATCGCTTGTAACAAAGCACAATGTAATTAAAGGACAAATGAATGAACATAGAAACAGAGACAAAGTGACAAATGAAAAGGAATGAATGAAAAAATTCATGAAAAAATTCACTGGCTCTTGACAATTTTACTGGATGAACATACCTACACAGCAATGATCAATTTAGTGGAACAGTGCACTGACTCGCTGAGAAATTTATAAAATAAAGCTGACTGCTGTGCAGAATAAATTAGATGTTATGACTGATTGACCTTCTGAGCGACTGACACCTTCCTGAAGAATTTGGCTATTGGAATTCTGAAAAACATTTCAATTGTTGCTTTCTCTTGAAATTGAAAGGGTTTCTTCATAAAGATGTACAAGCATTTGTTACTGTATAGTGAAACATATTGACACAAGAACTGACCTGTCCTTCAACTGCCGAGTGTCTCCTTTCTGCTTCTTCAACTTGATCTTGAAGACTCTGCATCTCTTGTAACCTCTGTCAAGTTAAGAGATGAAAATGATGACTATTATTATGATGATAATGACGAGGATGGTGATAATGATCAAGATTGTAGTGTACATGAAATTCAGGTTACAATGAAATTCCTTTGTCTCTTAACCCCAATTATTCATGGATCATGAATAATTAGGGTTAGAAGACAAAGGAAATTGAGAATCAAACTAGGTTAAAAGCATTTTAACCTGAATTACATTTTGACCTACAACATACACACTGTATTTGGCCAGCATTGGACATTATTTGTGAGCATGCACACTTATGTGTGTTTCTGTAAAATATTTTATTGTTGGACATTAATAGGTAATTTCACTTTATTTTTTGTAAGCGATTGGTGTATTGCTTAACCGCCTCTTAATGACCTATTGAAGCTGACGATGATGATGATGAGCTTTTGATTTGCATTAAACTTAATACATGACAATGATCAATCATGTCTTCAAAGATGACAATAATAATGCTAATGATGACAACGACGCTGCTGCTCATGATGTTAACGTTATCAACAGGAACGTTTGGTTGATAAGTACCTTTAATAGGCTATTCCCAACTCTGAACACTTGTTTCAAATGAATTGTGGTGCAAAACACTTCTTATGAAAAATAAACTTTTAGACCAGACATTGTCAGACAAGTTGAGAAAACTTTGCTTAAGGTGACTAAAGAAACAGAAGTTTTGCTACATAGAAATGAAATTCACTGACTGTGCAAAAACATTTTTAATACCTGCTTGTGCTTTTCAGCCAAGTCTTTAAGTTCCTGCTGTGACCTCTCATATAAGGACTTGTAGTGAAGGCATTCATCTTCTGCATTGTTACAGGATTTCTGTACAGTGTAAAATAGAAAAACAGTCTCATACAGGTACCTCCAAAACTGTTTCAACACTTTTGGGTCACAAACACAGAATACTTATTACTTTACAACTTTATTTAGAGAGGAGTTAGCAGGTTTCATGCAGGTCCTCTAACTTGGCTGAATTTGAACCCTCGGAGCAAGGCGAGAATCAACAACCAACAAAGCCCACATATGGCCCCGAGCCAGAATCAAACCTGGGCCACATTGGTGGGAGGCAAGGGCTCTCACCACTGTGCCATCCCTGCTTCCCACCATTGTCTTTGGGCGACAATCCTGTCTGAACACTAGTTTAAAGAACTTGTTCTCATCTGTGCTACGTACTTCGATTTCAGTTAATTTTTGGATTGCTTCCAGCTTTTCCTGTAGAACTTTTTTCAAAGATTCCTGGAAGAAAAATATACATGTGAAATACACACAACAAAACTCATGTTTACATCCAGGGGGGGGGGAGGTACTCCCAGACAAATTGGGTGAGGGTGTGCGGCTCACTTCCCAAAACCCTTACCCTATTTATGACCAAAATCTGTGATTTTTCGCACCCTATTTGTGACCTGACCAAAAATTTGATGTCCTATTTATGATCGTTGTGGCTGGCAACAACAACAATAACAACAAGGTTTATTTGGCACAGTTGCCCTAAACATAATTTATAAAGGGCTTTGGTTGATGATCTTATCGATGATTATGAAAAAGTTGCTTCTTCTAAAAAGAAATACCCAGTTCAAGACAAGAGTGCAAAAGCCATACCCTATTTATGACCAAAATGGCCAAAATTGATACCCTATTCATGACCAAAATGGCTGAACAACCATATCCTTTTGGGCCGCATATACCTATTTAGTAAATTCTCAGCTCCGACTATTGCATTTCTAGCTTTTTGATTGGCTAAAAAACTCCGACTATTTAAACAATAGAGTGTTTCTGTCGCTGTCGAGGAACTATCGGCTGATAGTTGCCCCACGGAAATTTGATGTTCTTAAAACAAAATAATATGCTAGTTTTAAGAACATCAAATTCCAAGGGGCAACTATCAGACCGATAGTTCCGAGACAAAAACACTCTATTGTCTTTATTGTTCACCACTAAATTTTCTTCCGCGCGCTAGTTCAAAAATCAACTGAACTATTTTCAACTTTTTGAGATGAAAGCCGTGAAAGCCAAATGAAAAATTTGAATAGGAAAACAGACAAAACCCGCTTCATACAATTTCAACTGTTTTTTTTCTACAAACCCGCTTGTTTACAGATAAATTTTCACGGACGACTACTATCCATCCGGGTATTTTGCGCGGACGGGCACTATGCGCTGATAGTGTCTCTCCGCGGATGAACACTATCGCATCACGTGATCAACTTAAACCAATAAGAATCGGAGAAAATTTAGTGGTGAACTATAAGAGCCAATAGTCGGAGTTTTACGTCATATGGAAAATAGTGCGCCAAGTTTAAAAAATTTCCGCATGAAGTTTTCAACTTCAGCCCTCTATAATGGCCGAAATAAAAATCGGCGGCAAAACCTGGTTTGAGAATTTACTAAAACAATTATTTAATTCGCCCTTGTTGGATATGAATTGATTATAACCAACTCGCGCTACGCGCTCGTTGGCTATTTTATCACTTCATATCAAACTTGGGCTCATGGAATCATTGTTATATAGCCCATATAAGGGAGCAACTGTTGATAACTCTGAAAACAGTCTGACTCAATGTCAGTCAGTAAGAGGCAAATGTATTACATGCAGATACAAACTGCGACTAAAACAATCCTCTCCAAGAAACAAAGAACCCTGAACAGCAAAAGCCATTATCAACACATCAACATCAATGAAACTATTGCAGACCTGGAAAAAAGTGCTGTCTGGTCGTCTGGGGCAAGTAACTTATTTTTTCTCACTTGCCCAATGGGCAAGAAAGATCACTTTTGACGCATGTAACTGCTCTTCATGCAACTGTTAAACTGTCGTTAGTATTTTACATTTTAGGGGCATTATTTGTAAATAATATCGTATCATGATGTAAATAGTTTAATTCTTTTTTTGTTTTGTTTTGTTTTGTTAGCACTATACTCAACCCATTACCTACTTAAGCTAGGAGCCTAATAAGCCCCAGGTCCTCGAGTATAAATAAAGTTTTCAGTTCAGTTTCAGTTTTCAAAGGCCCGGGCAAGTTGGCTGCCGACTAAATAATACAAAAAAACACTAAACTAAGACTTGCCCTGGGAAAGCAACATTTGAGAGCTGCTTGCCTAAAAAGCAAGCTGGAATCCAAGTTTTTTTGGAGCCCTGTATTAGGGAATAAATTGAGAAGACTTAACTGGCTAGAACAAGTAAAACTCATTCAAGTACCTTTGCTTTCATTTCATAATGATGTCTTTCTTCCTGGAGAACAAGTACCTCCTTTTTTATATCATCATCATTTAAATTCTGAAAAACAGAAATCAAATCATTCATTCAGTCAATCTCTTCATTTCCTGCATATTTGTTAATGTTGCAGTTCCTAGCAAGTAATGCTTTAAATACCCCAACAATCACAAGCTATAAACGCATGTTATATGTATATGGCGTAGGGGCAATACTGCTCCGCAATCTGGGCGACAGACGAACTTCCATTGCGTGATCAAATACTAAACTTATCTCCCCAGCAATTGATTCTGCACTGGATTGGACAAAAGCTTATGCGTCCTAAAACCCTAACTCTAAAAGGCACTACGAGCTGACCTCCTGTCAACATTGTGCTACAGTGTAGACAGTTCTCAAGCCTTACTTATCTCCCCAGCACTACAAACCGACCCCGCCGGCACGTGCTGAATCGGACAAGATGCATAAAAGAGTGTTAAATAGCGCCACTAAAATTAGCGAAAATGAAGCTTGAGGAAGTCGCTGCAAGACTTAACCAATAGCAAGACACGAAAGGCGAGCCCCAGTTTATTATTCATATTAATGGACAACAACAATAAACCTCCAAAGGGAGGGAAGGGCTAACTAAAAGTAACAGTAGTGATACAACAAGCATATGATGCTTAAGTCCAAGCTGAGACTCTTTTATAGGTAGACAAATGTCTGGGTTAGACCAGTGGTAAATTGTGTACCATGGAAAGTAGGGAGCCCATGCGACCTTGAATAAAACAGGAATAGGGTTATTTAAAAGACTAGCCATACAAAATACATGATGTACAGTACAGGTCGAAGATATTGGGCCCAAAATGTGCGTGTAAAACGCGCCTGCGTGTCAAACACGCACGCGTCTGCAGCTTTGACACGTGCATGAAATACGGGCACAAACCAAAGTCATAAGTATTTATGAGTTAGCCTACTGTTCGCCTATTGTAGTTATTTTATTGTTAGCTTTGATAGCTGTTTGTCATCATGCTTTGCCAGACACAGCATCGATGCTCTCCAATTCAAGCTGAATTACATTATGTTGTATGCTTACGCCGGCCGTCAAGAACCAAGGATAAAAACTCCAAACTTCCAGTTACGCGTGTCTTGGTTAAAACAACATGGCAACAATTTGCTCGTCCAATACTTACGTCGGACGCGTTAAAATATTAACCCTTTCCCGTTTTAAGCACTTTCTTATGCTTTGTAGAACCAGAGATATGAAAAGTCAAAACTTCTTGTCGCGAAATCGTCAAAAGAATCGGTTACTATTATTGTCACACAAGTCGACAAGAGTCGCATGTCTTTGTAAAAATGAGAGAGATGTAATCCGCTTGCCAAAACCCGTTTTGTCCGATGCATTAAAAATAATTTCATTTCCAATAAGAGCTTAAAGTGCCTATAACCCCAAAAACTTGTTTTCGATTCGTGAAATCTTTGCATGGAATTAGGAAAAATGCCGAAAAATTTTTTGCAATTGGTTAAAACCCGAATTTTTTATGAATTTTTAAAGATCGTAAAAAGCGCACTTTTTCAAAACACGACCGAGCAGGAGAATCGCTTAAAAAAGTCTGGGTATAGCGTGATTTGTGACGTCATTCCAGGCCTTTAATCGCCTTCTTGTTTAGGACAGTCTTTGCTTCGATTGCAAGAAAGAAAATGCCGGATAAATGCATTGTTTTCGGATGCAGCAACAGGCCAAACAAGGGAAAGGGCATATCTCTTCATCCAATTCCTTTTGACGGAACTGATGACATGGAGAAGCGCAAAAGAAGAAAGAAGTGGGTCGACTTAAGTGTGCTCGTAAGCGTGCTCGTTTGGAACCCACGAAATATTTGGCGGTGTGTTCGAAACACTTTCTGGATGAAGATTACTCGATTATGTTTTCTGATTTAGCTCAGATTTATTTTCAGACAAGGCTGCGGAAGGATGGTATTGCGATTTGTGTCTTCCCAACGATCCGCGTACCTTGTATTTCGATGGAAGGTAAATCAACTGCAAGCAAGCGAAGGTGACAACAAAATATGCATTCATGTGTTAAGAGTAGTTTTCGATCGTGCTACATTTGCATTTCGTCGTAAACATGTTTCTTTCACTTACTTTGCATTTGTAACCGTCACCTGGTTGTCAATAGTCCATTCCTCTAAAACAATTTACCACGTTTCCCTTTATTCAGAGAAAGAAAGACGCTTTGGAAAGTCCGGAAATTTGTGTACACAACGCTCGAAGCTCGCAAGTCGAACCTGTGGCGAAACGTCGTTGAAAAAGCAGGGAGCATGCCACTTTTTCAACCTTTGTACTGATTGATACAGAAGCAAGACCGCAAGCAGCAGTTCATGAATCGGAGCCACTTGATGCGTAGGCATCTTCTGGTTCATCATCATCTTAGTTGTCTTCTTGTTCGCTCGCATTTGATCACACCTCGACTCCTAAGTCGTACTCTACCTCTGTTTCTGCGGCCTCGGAATTCCACGCTTGAGTCAAGCTAGTATCGCTGGATGACATTCTCAATTGATGTGATTATTACGTATTTTTTGAGTTGAATAAATGTTCCTTTAACAAAATACTGAACGCTGAAAACACCAAACCCGTAATATAAGGACAATAACCGAGGGGATGCGAGCAAAGGCCTGGAATGATGTCACTAGTCCCATTCTCCTTTTTGCTCGGTCGTGCTACAAAGAACGCTAACTTTAAAAATTGATAAAAAATTCGGGTTTTAATCAATTGCAAAAATTTTTGCGGCATTTTTCCTAATTCCATGCAAAGATTTCACGAAACGAAAAAATTTTTTTGGGGTTATAGGCACTTTAAACAATGGAACATTTTCCCGTTTCAAGCGCTTTCTTACACCTTATAAAACCAGAGATATGAAAATTCAAAACTTCTTGTCGCGAAATCGTCAAAACAATCGGTTACTATTATTGTCACAACTTGACGCGAGTCGCATGTCTTTGTAAAAAACATAGGCACGCAAGGCGTGCAAGAGTTATTTTTTTAATTAAAAGGTTATGAAGATAGGAGCATTTAAGGGAGTGTTTACAGTGACAATTTAGTTAACCCTTTTTACACAACAACACTAGTTTACCGAAAAAGAAAGAGAAAAAAACACCTCTGACACGTTGACAGTCTAATTTAATTCATTCCCATATGAAAAACAAAAGTGTCAAATTACCATTTGTAACTAAAAATAGCAAGCATCTCTTGGGAACAAGTGGTGATGATTTGCCAGCTCTAATTGAATTTACTCCCTTGTGAAAAACAAGTGTCAAATTACCCTTTGTAACTAAAAAATAAAATATCTCGTTATATTTCCATGCAACAACAACAAAACAATCGTTACCTGTACCTATTGTAAACGTTCGAACTCTTTCAAATCAAAATAGTCTCGTCTCCTCTAAAACATTTCGTAAGAATTAGAAGCAACAATGCGTGACGTCTAATTGAATTTACTCCTTGTGAAAAACAAAAATATCAAGTTACCATTTGTAACTAAAAATAGCAAGCATCTCGTGGGAACAAGTGGTGATGATTTGCCAGCTCTAATTGAATTTACTCCCTTGTGAAAAACAAAAGTGTCAAATTACCCTTTGTAACGAAAAAATAAAAATATCTTGTTATATTTGCACGCAACAAGAACACAGCAACCGTTACCTGTACCTATTGTAAACGTTCGAACTCTTTCAAATCAAAATAGTCTCGTCTCCTCTAAAACATTTCGTAAGAACTAGAAGCAACGATGCGTGACGTCTAATTGAATTTACTCCTTGTGAAAAACAAAAATATCAAGTTACCTTTGTAACTAAAAATAAAAACATCTCGGCGATTTGCATACAACTACATCACGCACTGTTTCATACCTCAAGGCTCATCTTGTCCATAACTAAAATCCTAAGCCTAACTCACAGAAAATGCCGAAGTAAACCCAATATATGAATACTTCCTCCTCTTTTATAGAAGAATAAATATGGCAGTTCTGAACTGTATCGGGATCAAATCTTCTCATATACCATTTACTTTTAAAACAAGAAATTTGATTGGCTGTTTATAGTAGATCCGATCTGATTGGTGTGACATACATACATCTCTCACTGACTCACTGATCCATTGACCTGTCCACAACATACTCGACGCGCCGACTAAGAGATATTTTTTTACAAAAAAATAACTCAATGAGAGAGATGTAATCCGCTCGCCAAAACCCGTTTTGTCTGATGCGTTAAAAATAATTTCATTTCCAATAAGACCTTAAACAACGGAACATTTTCCTGTTTCAAGCGCTTTCTTACGCCTTATAAAACCAGAGATATGAAAATTCAAAACTTCCCGTCGCGAAATCATCAAAAGAATCGGCTATCACACATGATGCGTCGCTTGTCATATTATTGACATAACATACCTACAATTCGCTCTCGAAAACTTGTCTTGTCTAGCACGTCAAAATGAATTTCATTGCAAAAAAGAGCTTAAACAACGGAACATTTTCCCGTTTCAAGACCTTTCTTGCGCCTTATAAAACCAGTGATACGAAAATTAAAAACTTCCCTTGCGAAATCGGCAAAAGAATCTGTACTTTCTTACGCCTTACAGACTACGAGATAAGGAGTCAGTTTCTTTTCTCAAACTTTACGTCACAAAATCGTGACAACAACAAATGTTGCGTCGCATGTCGTGTTGAAAACAACATAATTCAAGTTCGCTCGCAAGCACTGTTCATGTCTGGCGCGTCAAAATAAAATTCATTACAAATTAAAACTCCAACAACAATGCGTTTTCCCGTTCTAAACACTTGCTTATGACTTGTAGAACCAGATACATATGAAAATTCAAACTTGTTTTTCATTCGTTCAGTGATATGATTGTAGAGCCCGATCGAAAAACACGGTAAAGGAAAAACGAATCGGCTGTTGCTTTGTCGGCGGAGATATCCTTTCAGCGGCGTTTGTGGGAATTGCCTTTTGTTTTGTTTTCTGTTGTAAAGAAGAATGCCACACAAAGCACAGTTATGAGAGTGAATAACAAAAGGAAATATGCGCATGAAATGCGCGCAAATGCGCATAAACGCGCATTGTGGTACGCGTTTTTTGACACGCGTTTGCGCGAAAATGGTGCGTGCGTTTTGCGTGTGCGTAGGCCGCTTATCTCTGACCTGTACTGTAATTAAACCACATGTTGTTGCGACGTTGCATGCATGAAAGGCTTTTATTACTATTGTTTAAACTAGACAAGAAAGATTCTCAGGGCTGTCAACAAGGGCCGTAACCCCTAACACCTGTTACGGCCGAGTATGTTTGATGGGCTCTTGATGTTATGGGTGAACTGGCCTGTAGTTGATACAATTCACCTACAAAGTAATAAGTTTGCCATGGTTGTCAAGGCTACAGGTAAATAAAAACTTAAGGGTTAGGGTTAGGGTTGATAAAAACTTAATCACAGCCCTGGTTCTAAGACGTAATAGTTCTATTGCATTACATTTAACAACAGTAAACTAGCAACTGTACGCAAAGAGTGTCATGCTCCATTAACTGCGCTTCAACAATAATATTATCTTTAAAGCCTTATATAATTTCTTGGATGGAATTCTAGTAGTTATTTTAGATACATATACAATAGTTGTATCTATTGAAGATTGCAATATTGGAATACATATACATGTAGAAAACTGGAGAAGCAGGTTGAATATAAATACTAAATCAAGGAGGATTTTAAGAGTCAACAACAGGGATACACCAATGTAAGATGCTGAAGAATGAACACCAAGCAAACCGTACAATAAGGCTGGTAGGAGAAAAAAAACAAAACCACTGTGACAACCTGGCAGCAACCTTTGATAAACAACAACAACTTCTACCTAGAATCCCAAATAGAAGGTATTGTAGTAATATTGCTGATACAGTGGAATCCCGATTTCTCGAACCTCCAGGGAAAACGCAAATTGGTTTGAGAAATCAGGGAGTTTGAGAAATCGGGGGTAAAATTACAGTGTTCGACTGAGGAGAGGGAACGACTTTTGGTTCAAGTTATCGGGAGGTTCAAAAAAATGAGGGTTCGAGAAATTGGGATTCCACTGTACATATAGTACAAGAACCTATGAAGCTTACCTTTGTTAGAGTTTCTAACTGGTTTTCTAAAGTCTCCAATCTTGAAAGTAATTTGTCTTCTTGAGCAAATGTCTAGACACACACAAAAAAAGTACTAAATAAATATGATTATGATCCAAGGCTAGCTTACTGATTCTGATGCACATTTGATTATACAGATGAAGTTTTCCTTGTTACTGTACCTCTCTCATAATATAAGCATCCAATTCAAGTTATGACCACTAGTAATTACACGTATGAAACCCTGTTGAATTGTCACTCAGACTGTAACTGAACACTCTTGTAAAAATCAGCTTATGTAAGCAATAGCGACCATTTTAGGGGATTACCAGCTGATCTTTTCCGTAGTTTTTAAGTTCTTATGAGTGGCCACTCAAAAGATTCTGATTGTTATTAGTGGTCATGTTTAAAAATTAATAAACATTCTGTACAATACTTGAACAAGAACAACATTACAATTACAACATTGCCCAATAGTGTTTGTTGGCAAAGATTTGAAATTAAAAGTTGATGATGATTAACTTCTGGATAAAGAACATTACCCTTAGCTTTATGCTAAAAGCTCTAGCAAGCGACCAACTTCTACTGTTTCACTTTGTGTACACTTACATGTACAGTGTACATGAACTCATTCAAAGTAAGTGACCAGTTCTAGAGACATCTTTGACCACTTGACTGTTTGAATTCCTGAATTGGTTGCCTACTAGGGTTTTGACTGTAATTTCAATTGAATCTTTTCACTTTGAGGTTCATTTCTTTCACATGTAATCTCAATTTTGGAAAGGTAGCAATCTCTATGTAAATGACACCAAGGTCAATTCTACAATAAGATTTTTTGGCACTAGAATCAGAGACAGCATTTATATTGTTTACCTGAGTATTGTCGTCTACAGCTTCTTGTGAGTCTGATAAAAGTCTTTGAAGGTTTGCCAGCTTGTTTTCAAGCATTTGTTCTCTATAAAGTGCATCCTACAGAAACATGATCACTGGTTAGACAAATAAAATTTCTCACCCAAAAACAACATACAAATATATACATCAGGACACGAAAAAAGTGCTGTCCGGGCATCCAGGGCAAGCAGATTTTCTTGCCCAATGGGCAAGTGCTTGGGCAAGTCATCTGCCATTTAATTTGAAAAAAAGGAAACCAAGATTTGCCCAGGGCAAGCAAAATATAAGAGCTTGTTGTCCAAGGGGAAAGTCGGAATTCAGACATGTTGTTTTAGCCCTGATACATACATGTAGATGGCCACAAACCTGTAAATATTGAGATAACTGCCACATTTCCTGTGCTTGGATGCCATTTTCATTCTGTTTTGAGAAAAGAACCTACATTAATTGTGACCTTGGAAAATGCGACCAAGCTTACAGGAGAATGTACCAATTAAAAATAATATTGTAATGCAGAATAAAATAACTCAGTGAAGATGGGAAACAATAATAACAATAATAATAACAATAATAATAATAATAATAATAATAATAATAATAATAATAAAATATTTATCCAGGATAACCCTTCAATACAAAGTACTGTTATCAACTATCTGACAAAGAATTAAAAACTACATGTGCTAAATAAAAATTATTAACATACTTAAAATAAGTACATATTAAGGCAAAAATACATTAAGTTAAAACCTTTAAAAATACAATAGAGATTACAATTGTCCATGGCTATCCTAAATAAAACTTTAGAATTAATGTTTCTTAGAAATTAAAGGCAATAATTAAAAAACCGGAACCCCTAAAAAATAAAAACCACAGCGCACAAAATCCAGTCTGACTTTTGGCAGTTTTGCTGTTTTCCCATTGTTTCTACTGTTTAAAGCATTATTGCGTAATCGTTGAAAAGGTACTTATAACAAGTAGTGGTGTTGATGAGAGAACCAATTGAAGCTCTGAGAACAGAGCTTCAAAAAAGGATTCCCATATATGTGGATGCATCTTGTAAAATATATCTCTCTTAAAATTCCTTGAAACCAAACTATTACACCAGTAATGAGTAACCTGTTCCATTTCAGTGCAAGTGTTCTTTAAATGTTGTTTCTACTTTTATTGGTAAAAGCATAGTTAATAGAGGGGAAATCGAATGGTTATGAAACTCGACAAAGTTCTTTTTTGTATGATTTTTTTCTCTTTTTTGGCCTTGACCGTGCACAAAACACAATAGCTGTTTACTACTGACCGAGGAACTGACCAATAGAAATGCTTTAATTACGTAACTCATGCATAGTGTATGAACGCAAAATAAAAGCTTGAGCACGGTCGTGGACCTTCCAACATAAATCTTGGCATCTTTGTTTGCTCCTTTGATGTTTGCCGGGCTTCATAACCATTCCCCTCTATTAACTATATGGTAAATGTTAGCTACTTGTACATGTAGACTGAGTATCACATTTACATGTATAGCAATTCAACTGTTACATTTTTGACATTTCAAACATACCAATGCAAACAAGCTTCTTGGAACACCACTTCTGCAAATGAAAGGATAATGCTGTAGTTACTGTACAGGGGCTCCAAAGTTAAAAAAAAATGAAGAGTGCTAGATGCATACATTGCAACCAGTGTACAGCAACACAGTCCCATGGTTACAAGTTATGGGATACAATTTGAAGGACAGAGACAAAAGAGAAATACACAGTAAGGAGCCAGAGCTGTCAACAAGGGCCGTAACCCGTCACACCTGCTACGACCAAGTACGTTTGATGGGCCCTTGATGTTATGGGTGAGCTGGACTATAGGCCATTCCGAAATTGCGCAGGGAACTTGGGTGAGTTTCCAATTTTAACCAATCAATAAACTGACACCACCACATGAAAGGTCATGTTGAGACTAGTCATTTGGCCAAGTTTGATGCTTTTATAGTGAACAGAAACCAAGTTATAGACTTTGAAACATGGTCTAAAATCCATACAGACGTCTCTAATCTTGAGACAGTATCCCCCAAAACCATCAAACACCCATGATTTTTATCTCAGCTTCTTTCAAATGGTAGGTGAATGACAGGATTTTTAAGCTGTCACAAAACCGATAAAAAATTTAAGAGTATCTAGGGTTTTGGGGGATGCAGCCTCAACATAAGTGATGTTTGTATGGATTTTGAACCATGTTTCAAGTTCCATAACTTGCTCTCTGTTTACATTAGTTTACTTGTTACAATACTTACTTCGTAGCCTCTTTTCCATCAGGCAGAAACAGGGTTACTGTAGCTACAATGCAGCCATGGGTAACTGGAAATAAAAAAATATATTTTTTAGCTTATATTGTATACATGTAGGTAATTGTCAGGGTTGCACAGAGAGTACTACTCAGTTAACAATAATTGTTTATTGCTTGTTTTAAAAGATTTAAACTTTTATATTTCTTGATGTCACTGAAAATACTGCTTGTGTTTTTTTATTTCAATGCAATGTACAGTACCGCTCAAAGGTAAGTTGACAGTCCCTCGAAGCTCGATACTCGATCCTCGATTCTCGAAAACTTTGAGGATCGAGGCTCGAGTCGAGTTTCGAGACGTTCGAGAATTTATCGAGACCGTTCGAGAATTTATCGAGTCGGGTTTCGAGACTTTCGAGTATGAAAAAAAAGGACTTTTCGCGCGATTAACTTTTGACACGTCTGAATCTTGAGCTTTCCATTTACCGGTAGATCTATTTTGAGTTCACTCAGGTCCGTAATTTCATGCGCAATCTGTTTAGAAGAAAATTTGTTACGGAGCTTTTCTTTTACCGAACCGAAATCTTTCTTGGACGAGTTTTACAAAATACTCGCTTAAAGAAAACACGTCACTACCCCCATGACTTTGTTGTTGTTTCGGACGGTAACGCAGTCATGTAGATTTCACGGCGTCGCCTTGCCTTGCACCCAAAATGCTTAATTTATCAGGTTTCTTTTCCCTCATTAGAAGTTCTTTTACCTTTTAATGAATGAATTTTACATCCTTTTAAGAATATTTAACATATTGCATCGAGACAGTTTACTTTGGGAGCCTAATAAGGTAGTTATTTTTCGCGCGATTAATTATCTCCACGCGCTGTAAATATTTCCGAGTTCATGATCGATCGGCGACATTCAGGCGGCGGTCTTATAAGTTTGTTTATTTTGAAATGAGTGTATCCTTCCTTCAGATTTGTTTTCGATTCAAAATATCTGTTTTTCGCTCATGCAGACGTAAGCGAATGGATCTTTGACATTGGTGAAGTGAACGTACGGAAAATGTTGTGTTATTTGATCGAGACATAATTGTTGTGACCTCGATCAATGGTACTTTTTCATTCGATGCATTATTCCTTTACGAGAATTTTCAGACAGATATTTTACAGATATTTCGTCAATATGAATTTCTTCTATCGATAAAGTGTGTTTAAAAATAGATTTCACTGAATTTCTTGGTCAAGTTTGTCGCGCCGCGCTGTCACAGAAATATTTTAGTCGTCACGTAGTTTATCTCTAAATCTCTAGTCACGAAGTGAAAGTAAACACTGCTTTATTTTTTCGAGAAATTTTATTCATCTACATGTACATGAATGAAAATATGTCACGCGGATCTCGTAACTAAAAACATACTTTTTCGCAATTTGCATTTACATTTTGAGCGGCCGGCTGAAGTCGCGAAAATGAAAACAAGACACTCGCTCCGGGTTGTAGTCACGCAAAAAAAAAAGAGAAAAAAATTACTCGCTCTGGTAGGAAAAGTTATAAACGCAGAGAGATGTTAAGTTAGTTTGCTGTCAGAGCTATCCGCTTCAATGTATTTAAGCGAGCCGCATGCCGTGTCTTGCAGAAAATGCACAACATGAAAAAATATTTGCACACATTCAAAAGTGGGTTGCGCGAATAAAGCTGCGCGTCAGTTGTTTTGTTCATCTCTATTGTTTTGTTTTCGAGAATTAAATCATTTCCTCGAAATCTCTGTTCGAGATCCTTAAAAATTCTTCGAGTGTCTCAAAACTCGAAACGCGATCCTCGAAACTTGATTCTCGATCCTCGAAAATCGAAACTTGATACTCGAGCCTCGAAGCTCGATTCTCGATTCTCGAAAACTTCGAGGATTGAGAATCGAGTTTTGAGTCGAGACTGTCAACTTACCTTTGAGCGGTACTGTACATATGCACATTACCTTGAAGTCAAAAGTGGTAAACACACAATAGACAAGCTTATAAGCAAACCTTTTTTCGAGTTTTCCACGACATCTACTCCAAACTGAACAATATCGCCAGATTTAATCTCTTTAGGTTCACTCTCTTCCGAACCTTTACTGAGTCGCACATTGTTCACAAAAGTTCCATTGCTACTTTTGGTGTCTTGTAAGAAAAACTAGAAAAGAAACATATAAATGATTTATTATTTACAGTATATAACATTGTCACAAAGGATCACTTGATAAGAAAAACAACAAAAATTAAGATAGTCAGCCGCAGGTTCCTTAAACCAATGAAATGACAAACTTGAAATTACAGTCAAGTGTCTTTGCAAGAACAATAGCTACACTGTAAGTGCAGATATGAATTAGAAAATTAGATTCATTGTTCATTATATACTTGCACCCTTCAGACCAGGCTCACAACATTTTTTTTAAATTCAGACTTGATCAAAGTCTCAAATACTAATTGGATTAGTGTTTTTCTTCACATGATAGGCAGGTTAAAATTTGCTGAAAACTTGAGAGGATCCTGGTTTTTGCATGATTTTATGGCTCTGAAATTAGGCCTGGAAATTTCTATACTAGTGTCTTTGCTGTGCAGAGAGATCAATTTAAGTAGGTGCAGTAATGTAAGTGTCTCTAATATCATTTTGAATTGTAAGATGAAAGTAACAATCAAACAGAACCATGTATTACATACTTTAGGTCCATGCTGTTGATGTGAAATTTAGGGTCAAACAACAGACGTCTGTTTAATAAGGGTTGATTGGGGTTTTTGATTTTTTTAAAACATGTACATGTACATGTGTTACCACATTATACACCGGAAAGAGGACTTGAGAACCAGGGCTTAGTTGTTCAAAGAAAAGATAATACTATCCACTACATAAATTGTTATCCAGGGGATAAGTGTTGAAAAACCCACTGGATAGCATTTTTTCCAAAAGTTACATGGAGTATTATCCATCTTTTGAACAACCAGGAGCAGTTTCATTACATTACTATTTGCTTTTGCGGGAAAGACTGTATGCTTAAGATATGACATTCTGATAAATTTTGAATGATGTCAAAAGGTGCTCATTTATCTTTACAACAATGATGCTATAAATAAACCAAAATTACAAACATTTTATCAAAGGTCACTACATCTATACAACTTTAAGTGTAATCAAAAATAGGGAAACATGAGAAATAGATGTAATTTTCACTCAAAATAATTAATAGCTAAAACCTAAAGATTTGACGTGATCTGCTTACAACTTGTCTTGAAAGAAAGTGAACACAAGTACATATACACGTAAATTTAAATTTATCTTCCTTCAAATGAAGAGCTTAGGCAGTGTATGATTTTACCAGGTTTTTAACAAGGGAAATGATCCATGTATGTTACACCATACACGAAACACAAATCTAATTTGAACAAAATGTATTTACTTTAAATTACAAAAGCATTTCCGTTTGGCGGTTCAGACAGGTTTATTGACATCTTTCCTAGTTACACTGTAGGGGGAAAAGGAAACAAGGATTTCAACCAAATAAGGCAAAACCTTTTCTAGGGTATTACCAATTGGTTGGACAATTTTCAGTGAAACTGAAATCACTGAGGAAGGACAAATATGAACACAGAAGCGGGCGAACCAATTCGTGCATGTCATGCAAGAAGTTGGATCTTGTTATCACATAAACGTAGGGCAAATTCCAAAACACATAATCTGCTATTGTGAAGCCGGTTAATCTGACGTTGTGTGCACATGATTAAGTTTGTTGATCTTTCAAAAATTATAGGCGGAGTAACTACTGAGAAATTTCCAAACCTTTTGCTCGATCAAAGATCAATACTGGAGCAAGTCGTATGTGAGCAGAACAAAATGACCCCTACAAGTTTTGTTTCCGGAAAAATTCACATGATAATTCGCATAACAAGAGCCCTTGAAATGAAGATTGGTTTACTATCTTCAGCGCAAGACTCACTTAAGCGACAAGCCTTCGTAACATTCTTTTTCGTTCAACGCTACGATGACAACACTGTCAAACGAACCTTCGTCAAAAGGTTTGGCCCTCCTTTTAACAGCTGAAGGACGCCTGATCCTATACTTTAATCGATGTTATGGATTTTGAAAGAATCCTATTAATTTATCATTACATGAACGAACTTTACAGACATCACAAATAATTTCTTGAGGTAAACATCACCTTTATAATGAGCCATAGAGTCATACTAACCTTCCCATCTTCATACCACAAGATAGCATGGTTTCGGGACAAGACCTTGCAGTCGAAGATACAATTGTTTGTAGCAGGCCTACTTTTCGCTACCGAACGTCCTATCTTCACTGGTTCCGTCAAAGGAACTCTTCTCTCTTCAAAGGGATGCGAATTAGGCCGGGAAGTGAATACTGCCATCGCCATTTTACTGATTTCATGTTGCTCTTCGCGCCGAGTGTACGTGAGAAGTTGACAACTAATGCGCATGAGCAGTGGGGTAACGATTCGGCCACTGTCACGTGAGCTTAGAAATTCTTTCCCCTCCCTACTGTACTGAAATGGGACGTGACATTTGATCCTGGGATAGTATGTGGAAAAAAGGGAAAATCAAACAGTTCAACAAGGTGTAACCTCAAGAAAATATGTCCACTTTTTTCACATCTTCAAAAATTATCTCATTTCAAAGCTAAGTTTTTGAAATAGTGACGACAACAGAAAATTACTTCAACCAGCAGCAAGCAAAAAAAAACCCCGGTTTTTCGACAAAATTTCACTTTGTTCGCTTTTTCTTCCTTGCATATTATTAACATTCAAGAAATTGTCACAATGTCTTTACAATGGAAAGGAAGTCTTCTTACTTAGTTATCCTTACATTAGTGTGATAGCTGTGATATGTTTTCAACATTTACGTCGTCACGCAATTTTGCAATCTAATCGTCATGCAATATTGCCTCCCGGAAACACGTTGCATCCCAAAAAAGTGTTATATCCTATAGGGACCCTCAGATCGAGACAGTTACAGGATTACAATCCAACATCGTTCCCAGGCTCTCTTTTCTCTGCCTCCGGGAGGCAGAGGAGAGAGAGCCTGGGAACGAGGTTGATGACAAATCAGTTACGTCCCCAGAGCCCTCGCTCCCTTTGGTTCGCCTACAATACGATTCGGATCCAGAGGCTCTTGAATAAGATCGGGGTTTTCTTCGTTTTATT
This sequence comes from Micromussa lordhowensis, assembly GCA_964020085.1. Taxonomy (NCBI): domain Eukaryota; kingdom Metazoa; phylum Cnidaria; class Anthozoa; order Scleractinia; family Lobophylliidae; genus Micromussa; species Micromussa lordhowensis. Next base: position 20,152,946 of record OZ026609.1, on the reverse strand, counting down.
AGTCTTTCCCGGGTTCCAGTACCTCGATTTGGAGCGACCCTATTATATCCGAGAGACAAGGAGAACAATCTTGCTCATCAGTGCGTCACTGAGAAATGACTGGGAACGAGGATGAGGTCATGTGAAAAGCAGGTAACAACATAACTGATCACATGACCTAGCTAGTGCGTACTTACTTATATTATTATTTTTATTTCAAGTTTTGTTTAATAACTGTAACAAAGGCTAAGTTACAATTCACAATTCTTACAAGCTACGTTAAAAACGTCTCTCGTTTAGTATGTCAGTGAACCTCTGACAATTTTTACAATTTTTACAACCGAGACTGCTCGTACCAACCTCGTTTCCAGGGGGGAGAAGATCAGAGACCCTGGCCGGGAACGAGATTGTGCTCGTATATCTGTCTACTCCCCAAGAGAACAACAATTTTTCTATCGTAGAGTATGTATCGATACGAAGGCTACTAATAGGGAATGGAAAATTAAATAAGGCTCTCGAAAAGAACAATATGAAGGCAGAAACCGGCACAACGTAGAATGTTTCTTTGAGGGTGTTCTATATTTCGGCTGGCCAAACCAGCCTTCTTCATTTTGCATCGGGACGTGTTTTTTATGTAGCACATTACCGGAAATACGTAAAACTAACTGACAGTGTAAATTAAAGATAAACATATGTTGAAATAAAATAATAAATAAACAACATAAAGTAAAAGGAAACGATTAAAATGTTTCTTCACGGATGTTCAGAAAAGAACTCGTTAACGCTCTTCTGACTATGACTCTCCTTAGTCCAGTCTCTGAACTCTCCTTTCTCCCCCCCCCCCCCCCCTACACAGGGGTTGAAACAAAGAGATAGGAAAGAGAGTCCGGGATAACTCACATGTACCTATGTAGGGCGGGAAGAAAAGAGAGTTCAGGCAATGGACTAGGTTCTCCTAAGATGTCTGACTCCCTCATGAAAAATCAATCACGAGGCTTACGGAAAACCTATATGAATTTAACTTAGGTTAACTAAGCTATATATGTTACTCGTCCATCTAGTGTGCTACCTGGGTTCGTTTGCTAGCAACTCTATAAAAACTACAAAATCACGATCAACCGCTACTTTTTTAGTCGTGATCGATAACGATGTAAAATAAGCCCGTACTTTATCAATTAAGAACACCTTTCTTATCGATTATCGGCTCACTCTATAAGGATAAAATTAAGCTCAATGTTTTCTTCCGATAATCGTTTTGGTCCGGGAATCAACTGTAGGTAAAGGTAAAGTCTGCATACGAGCCAAGTGCCCCATCTGGCCGGCCGGAGCTTATCGCGGTTTCAGTAGTATGAAGCGACTAGGAGTATTTCTACTCCCCCCTGAATGGGATGCTAGTCCATCGCAGGGTTACCCCCAGCATTAAATTCGCCGGTACCCATTTATACACGTGGGTGGAGAGAGGCACTCTGAGAGTAAAGTGTCTTGCCCAAGAACACAGCACAATGTCCCCGGCCAGGGCTCGGAGTCGAGCGCACTAAGCATGAGGCCACCGCCCTTCCCACGAGAATGAACACAACTTGTGGTTTTTGGCCGATATTTTAAAAGTTGCTGGGTTGCTGGGTAACATAACTTTCGGACTGTTCGTGTTAGTCCTGAATGGACAAAAAGACTCGAAAAGTGCTCGAGATTTGCCTAGAACAGCACTTGCTTTCTTCAACTGTGCCCAGCTGTGCACCTGAAATGAGAAATGTTGTAGTCTTTAGCGAGTACATAGGCTAGGGGTAAAGTTACTGGGAAAATGAACGGTGGTCGGTCGATGATTGCCTTAAACAAAGGAGAAGTGCTGTCGTTACACTCTGTTCTATAACTGATGAAACGTCCACAATTGCTTCTAAGGAGTGACGTTATTGTTACTGGTAAAGCTCATAATTCTCTCCAGCCTCATGTTGTTAAACTCTCTCGCCTGTGCCATCTGTTCTTCGCACTCCTGTATTTTCACTTGCAGCTCCTGAACGGCTGCTTCACAGCCAGGTAAATTCAGCCGACAGCACAAGTCGTTCTTCTCTTGCAGTGATTTGAGTTTCTCGTGTGGAACATCAAATAACTTTTCCTGAACCGCGACCGCTTCGTCAAGTTGCTTCATGGCGTTCCCAAAGTCTTCCTGAACATCAAAGAGAAGGCATTAGTGAAACAGTAATTAGAGTTCGGACAGGCGCACCTAATACGTACTAAGTCCACCTACCCCACTGTGGACGGTGCCTACTTTTGCTAGTGCGCACAAGTTCTGCGCATCACGCAAGGTATGGTTTGTAAGCCTTGCGCGCTAGGGTTGAAATTGACGTAATCAACTTCGCTGCTAAGTGCGCGACTAAAATGAAAGCAAAATTTCCTTAACTGTGACCAAATCAAGTTAAATAAACCTGTACTAAAACCGGGAACACCAGAATAGCTGTCTCCTTTGTGATCAAAAGTACTAAAGCACTACCATTTTTCTATATGAGCGCGGTACTCATTTTACAAGAGATCATGACAAGAGGACCACAATCAGGCTTAGGGATTTGACCCCTCCATACGTGAACACCGATACATTAACTATTAGTGCCAGGGCCTTCCCTGAGGTCACCAAAGATTCCGTAGTAAAACTATTGAAATGACAAACTAACCTTCATTTTGTAGGCCACACCCAAATCATGGAGAGTGCGAGCAGTCTCTTGGTGGTAAAGCCCAAGAACATTTTTCCTGATAAGCAGAGCCTTGGAGAAATACTCGACGGCTTTATCAAAGTTGCCCAGCGCGAGAGAATCATTGCCCAGATAGTTATAAAGCGTTCCAGTGAATGGATGATCATCCAGTTGGTCGATATAGGCACGGAGGGCGCGTTCTCTGAGGTTCAGGGCTTCCACGTGGTTGTTCAAGGAGCTTTGAACAACTAATGAAACAAAAACAAAAAAGTTAAAATAACAACATTGTGCAAGCCCGCGTTAATCAAACCATTATATCATTAACCTCCAGGGGTCGATTACGTCCTAATCCTGAACCACTGTACTAAAAAGTTTGCTATCTGCAAACTTTGTGCAGCAATTCTTAACTCGTTTCCATTATATATCTGCAACGTCGCGCGCAACAATTGCAACCGGCTCGTGTCCACTACCTGAAGCATTGTGCCCAAAAAGTTGCAACTGGTGTCTACTAACTGCAGCATTATGCGCAACCATCCTTTAGTTTCCAATATAAATCTGCAACATTGTGTGTAACAATTGTAACTCGTGTCTACAGTCTACAAAATCGTGCGCAACGATTTGGTCTTGTCGTGCCTATTATCTACAGCATTGCCCATAACATTTTGTGTACAGTAATGATAAAGGAGCTCAGTCGCGATTGTTTTAGTTATTTTGGTCACGTACAAAATTAACTTTAAATTGAAAGAAAGTTGAAGATAATAATTTACTAAGACAGAAAAAAAACTAAAGAGATAATAACAAAAACCATAAAGGAACAAGGATGGTTAAGGATGGAGAAGATTAAAACGGATTACAAACGACGAACTTGAAAATTTAGTCTAAGTATTTCAACATGCGCAAACCGTGGTGTTGCTTCTTTAACGTTTGCTCACTCTTTGTGAAAAATTGCAACCTGAGTATACAATCTATAACCTGTACAGGTAATAACGATGAAGACGTCAAGCGTGTCAAACCTGCTCTGTCGTTGCAGCAAGCCGCATACTTTAGGGGTTCTTCTTCTCTCTTCTTTTCCCACGCTTCCAGAGCTCTTGCACTCAGTTCCAAGCCTCTCGTCGGGTTCCCGTTCTTGGCCATGCAGCGTGCGATCTTGCTGTAGCACTGTAGGACCAGTTCTCCCTCTGTCAGGCTTAGCTGTTTGTAAATCTCTAACGCTCTCTGTAGAACCCTGTAGCCTCGCTCTGACGTGACATTGCATGCTCGATGGCATTCACAGCTGTAGATCTGTTTTATACCGACGCACGTAAGACAGTCGGCAACTAGACGCAAATCGCCTTGGAATGCGCTTAGGACGAGCTCGTAAACGTCTTCAAATTCACTCCTCTTCATGACTTTGGCTAAGAAAATCACAGCATTGTTGAGAATCTCTGCGCAGCGTGTAGCGAGCGCTGTTCCACCCTTTGCCGCCCACCAAATTGCTTGTATAATGTGCTGCTCCTCTGCAAAGTAACGACAAAGGTTCTGCTGCAAGTGGCCTTTGCGTAGAAAGCCTCGATGAAGCTCTGTAATTAGAGTCAAATAATGTTCAATGAACTTCTCCCTGGCTTTGTTGTAACATGCCCCCAACCGCTCGTCGCTCTCGGTCTTTTCCTTGCAACAAAGTTGAATCACTCGGTGAACAAAATACTGCTTCGACTTTACATCACAGTGAACAAGTGACCTCTTCACCAGCTGCATCAAAGTAACGTCGAGCCTGGATGAATCATACACGCGCGCTGCCTGTTCATAATCAAACGCCGCCGGAAAAATCGCTAGGGAGACCAGGGCTTCCTCGTGTTCTTGGCCGAGCTGTTGCAAACAACCTTTCAGAAAGCGCTTCATTTTAAATTCCGGCGACAATTCGTCCATATCAGCTAAGTCTATTGGAGCAGAAGCTTCTTCCAAAATTTGAATCAACCTTTGCGGACTAACGAATTCTAAGTAGGCGGCGGCCGCATTCAAAATGAGAGGGACATTGAAGCAAAGATTTGCAATAGTCGTGGCCTCGTGGTCTTCTAATGTTGACATTGTGCCTTCTTGGACTTTTACTTGGAGCAGGTTCATAGCAGCGTCATTTTCTAAAGCGAGCAGTTTGACCGGGTGGCGCGAGGAGGCTGAGCACCACACCCTTGAAGCGATGACGCATTTCACATTCTGCGCGAACTTGGAGACGTGGTCGACAAAATTGTTAAAATCACGTCTCGTGTCTTCCTGAATAAGAAGATCCTCAGCGTTGTCAAGAATTAAAATAGTCTTCGTGGTTAGTGACCTTAACTCCGACTTAGCCAGGTCACACTGTTTGTTGGCCAGTCCCTGGCACATGTTCAAGGCCAGTAGAATCTTCGCAGACATCTTATCGACAGACTTGATCTCCCGTAAGCACAGGAAGATCACCTTGAATTGTTTTTCAAGCATCGTGTGTCCAATTCTTTGCGCTAAACAGGATTTTCCATAGCCTGGCGGGCCGGTTATAACCACAAGGCGTTGGCCATTGTTTTTACTGAGCATCTCAACAATGTCATCCAAGGTTTCGCCCCTGCCGTAAAAATGGGGAGACCTACAAGGGAGATCTCCGGCATAACATTGACGGGCATCAATTGTACTTGTTTCTAAAATTCAAGGAGAAGAGAAAGAAGATAAGAAAATAAGACTTGCACAAGGGTGATTTCGCCCATAAGCTTCTATAAACCTTTTTATCTTGGGCAGTTTCTTTTCCCATTGCAGACCATGTGATATTCTCTCAAGAATGTTTTTTTATTCATCTGAAAATTATTGTTTCATATACACGCGACTACAATTTGAAAGCGAGAGTTCTCAAGAGTATCATCACATGGTCTGAAATTGGGCAACAAACCACCCAAGCTTTTTCTATTCTTAACATAAAATGCTTTAACATCGGCACTAAATTGTTCTTGAGTCACGAGCATAAAGCAGTGTAGTCAATTTTTTTTTCTTTGAGTTAGCCACCAAGCCACTATGGCAGGCCATCTTTGAATTTGTCACGCTACTGGTCGCTGTCGATGCCCCAGCCCTCTCCCGCGCTACTTTGAATTGGACCAGATTTTGACGGAGTCTGGACTCTAGTCTGGAGTCTGAGGAGCGAAGGCCGAAAAATTACGCTTATTTTCAAGCAATTTTTAAGAATTTTAGTGTTTCTGGACGAGCCCTGCATGACAATTGCGTGGTAGACAAAGGCAAGGGAGAGGCGATCGACCGGTTCAGCTCAATTTAAAATTCGGGTCTGAGTGATCAAAGGTTATGAATGAAACGTTCTAAAAACGACTAAAACGTTCTCCGAACTTTATCGAAAGCAAACATGCAATTGAACCGACAGTTCATAAGGATTGGTTCAGTTAATGCAAGCACGGTAAATTTTCCGCTCGAGTACTGAGCGTGATCTGTGACGTCATCATCTCTGAAAAACACGCAAGGAATTCGAATTACTCAAGCGTAAAACACAATTTATTCAAACGGAGATTTGAGCGCAAAACTCTCAAACAAAATAAATGGATTTATCCGATAAACTTCATTATTCCCCACTGAAAAAACTCAAAATATGTCATACCACTACCAACGTTGTCAGTTTTACTACGGCTACAAACATTTTGGACGATAGCGTGACTTGAACCAAACGTGAACGACATTATTAGTAACATTCGACTCACGCATGAGCAGGCGGACATGAATAAACAGCCATGACGCATAGGGACTCTCCCTTCAATTTCACATTTACCAGTAAAAATTCCAATTTTTCTACCATGCTTTAAATCAAACTCGAGCCACCAAGGAAATCTCAATAATACAACGAACAAGAAAAAATACGTTTGAAATGCGTCCAGGAATGTAATAAATCAGTGATTTGAACGCTCTGTCTTCATGGTCACGCATGAAATCCCTTTATCGACTTCCGCAGTTGTAGTAAGCTATCTTGCTGATGTTTGTAATGAAACAACTTTCTTCCATACTAGATATAATTGGGAGTAAATTTGTTAGGCTCTGCCTTCGCGTGACATTATTACTTAGGAAATATTGTTTCTTAGGAACGCCAGTTAGTGAGTCAAAATGACGAGCTGTAAATAGTGTTTTCGGGGTTCCGAGATGTGCACTGAGAACGAAGGATAAAGGAAAGTTTAATACGTTCCTCTGGGTTAGCCATTCACAAGCCATTCTCTAACAGAAGCAACAAGTAAACTAAACCTTTAGCGGTTAACTTTAACTCACCTTCAGTAGGCTTAAACTGGGACACGTGATGGTGCAACAGCTCGTTACTCAAATCGAGTCGACCAGCAAACTGCAACAGGGACGCCAAATGACCTCGATTTTCCGCACACAACATCTTAGCGTTCATCATTCGACGAAAGAGTTCGAACGGTCTTTGCACATCTTCTAAGGTGCCCTGAGGTAATTCAAGACCGAACTTCATTTTGTCGAGGTCTTCTGTAGTGAGTTTGTCCGAAATGGACATGAGAAGCTTCTTGAACAACAGGTCTTGATCAGAAGCCATCTTTTCAGCTTTGATCTCTAGCTTGTTACACTTTAGAACCTTTTTTTGACGCTGGTCGTCTTGCAGAAATACAGTAGCAAGCGATCAGCTCTACTAAATTACGAAAGCCTTTTTCTGTTATGGGCGCCAGACGTGGAACTATCGGCAAACTCTAAACATTCCGTGACGTCACAAGTGACTAGACCCCAGTCAATCTCCATCCGGAAGAATCCACGAGACTGGGTTCTGATATCAAGAGATGAAAAGCATTTTGGAAAATAGCGATAGAGAAAGTTATTACCGTGTGAAAATCCATAATTGAGATAATTATGCCTTTGAACGTACATCGTAAAACATTATTTATATGAAGACATGATTGATCATCGCAGTTATGCACACAACTATTAAATCCTGAAAAAATTCAGGCCTGAACAGGATTGGAACCCATGTCCATGGGTTCGAATCCCGTTCAGGCCTGAATTTTTTTTCAGGTTTTAATTTCACAGCTGCTTAATTTGTGTGCATAATTGCGATGATCAATCATGTCTTCATATATCTTTATCCGCTTGGAGGCGCGGTGGCCTCATGGTTAGTGCGCTCGACACCGGAGACATTGGTGTGTTGTATTGTGTTCTTGGGCAAGACACTTTACTCTCACAGTGCCCCTCTCCACCCAGGTGTATAAATGGGTACCGGCGAATTTGATGCTGGGGGTAACCCTGCGATGGACTAGCATCCCATCCAGGGGGGAGTAGAAATATTCCTAGTCGCCTAGTGATCGAATAATACATGTAGGCGGATTGAATTTTCATTCTCATGGATTGGTTTATTTGTTAATAACTAAACTAAACAAGCTTTTTTAACAATCAGTTACGCGTCTATTGAAGTTAGCCCGGTCACCCACGCGTAAAGTGTTCCCTCGTAGGTCCGTTAAACTATCTTCCCTACTAATTGTTTTTACAATTAATGATTCCTCCAATCAAATGGCCTGTTTCCTTTGAAATCAAACCAAATAAACGAAAGCAATGACCAACATGAGAAACCTATTTTAAAGTAAATAATTGATGACATTTATTAAAGATATAAAAAGTGAAAACACGAACGCGGGAAAGACTGGGCTCCACAGCAATCCAAGATGGTGGAGTAACTCGTTTGTAAAGTAATATATCAAACACGAGCGACAGTGTTTCATCGGGATATCCAAACACCGAGAAAAAAGTTGAAAATACGACGCGCAGCGGAGTATTTTTGACGAAATTCGAGGTGTTTGGATAGCCGATGAAACACTGTCTCAAGTGTTTGATATATCTTCTCAATCGAAACAAAAACTAAGGAGAAAACGGAGAGGTAAAATCGTCAAACTCTATGCTAATTAAGACCGGGTATCCAAACTTCCTTCACGATTGTGATTTTCTTTGTTTGAATTATTAATGAGTTTGAGAATGAAGAACACAGACCAAGCATTCGTTAACCTCGAATTTTCGGAAAAACCTGTTGAGAATAAAATTTCAATAGCTTAGTTCACCTTTGGAACGAAGTGACTATATGCTCTTTCATATATTCATTTGAATACATTTATAGTTGTGCATTTGTGTTGTTAAGTGGTTAGCACGTAGTAGGCTAGTGATTACAATTGCAGTACAGTAGTTGTATAAAATCAAAAAAGGAAACGAATTGGTAGCGGGTGAATTAGCGGCTGGCGAATTGGCAGCCAACTTCAATCCGATGAGAGAGAATCTGAATAAGAATTAAATGACTCTAGGGTTAGTGCGTGACCTAAACACTTTGCAATCATCAGGTTGCAATTAAACGCGATAAAGGAAATCAACCACTTGGTGCGCGCGTTTAAAAATTTGACGTTTCGCCCGTTAGCTTTTAGCACCAAAGAAACAGTACACAAATAAGTATGCACACGACAAGTGATGACTCCCGCAAAAAACCACGGTCTTTGAATCCGTCAGTTTATATGGACGCTGAAAACCTTCCTGCGCAGACTTACTTCCGGTTAGATTGTGCACCAGGTGCTTACGGAGAAGGAGCTTGAAAGCGCGCTAATTCAGATCAAGAAGTGCGTGTTTGACGCGCGAGTGTAAAGGTGGAGACGCGCGAGTAGAGTGTCACGCACCGACACTTGCTCAAAATCAGCCAAGAATTGTAAGCAACTAATGAGCTCGTTTAGAGGGTATCAATACCACTTCATTATAAATGAACGCAATTTCACTCTCTGATCTGCTCTCTCTAGAAGAGATCTGGGCAGTTCCCAAGATGGTCACGCAATGCATATGTCACTTGTTCATGCGAAGTAAGATGCTACAGATGTCACGCCCGACGTTTTATGCCGGAAGTTGTGCCATTTAGCATGCGTGTTTCGTAACGAGATTTGACAGTAACAGCGCCATGCAAGGCTATGGTGATGCCTGTCTGCTTTACAATCAGAAATAACAAGATGAAATAATGTTAGCGTAGAAAACTAAAGAGTTTTCAGAGAAAAAGAGGTGAAATGGCCCTAGGACACATCGAAGATGTCCTTGTATTAACGGAAGAAGAGGAAAATACGCCATTGTTTGTCAGACCTCGATCGAGAAGCACTGTTCAGGTATGATGTTACTTATTTTGAAAGAAACGAAGCATTTAGGTTTGAAAGCACGTCTCGAACAACCCATGCACTTAGTAGTTTGTTTCGCTACCGAGTTGGTCATTGCTTTACTTATTATTTTGGGGGGCGTTTCTGGAGGATGACTCATACTAGTAGTAAGATTGATTTGGCCCGCTCATGTCGGAGTTTTACCTTGGTAAATGTCGTCATTCCTACCTGTTTTCACGGTTAAGCAATCGGTTTTCTAGCTTGCAAGTGCAGAGGTGTTTCTCTCCTAGGCTATTGGTTTTCTTACCTAGATAATAGTAATAATATGAGTCTCCTGAATTGCGCGTTACGAGTTAGCTATTGTGATATTTTTAGCTCAGATATCGGCGCTTCCAGTAATCTTACTCCCTTAAGTCCTTATTCTTCTTAGATATTTCTCTCCCCCCCCCCCCCAACCCCCCCGCCACCCACTTCTCAAACATATTAGTGTATTTTCGTTTTATGGCTACAATAACCTTACAAAATTAAAAGAAAGATTCACCTTCACAGAGGCGTCTAGCCCGATCGTGATTATCAAAACCCGACCCTTTATCTGTTGGCGAGGTCGCAGGGTATTTACAACAGCAAATGTTACAAATGAGTCAGCTCAAGTTGAAAGGGAGTGAGTGTTGTTGTCCTCATTTTTCTCTAGTTCATTGTTGAAGAATTCAAACCTTTGGACACAAGAAAATTAATTCATAAGTCAGTTATAAAGTAGTCCACGACAGGCTCTCTAGTTTTCTTTTCAATTTTTTTTCCACTTTTTCTTTATAATACGTGACCGTGATTTGGTTCGATAAACAACTAAAAAATATTGCTGGCATTATTCCCGCATTATGAGATAATTTCCTTTTTTAGATTTCTCGGGCTTGCGAACACAAGGTATCCTGGACTGATTGTTTTACATAAGAAAAACAGGAAACTCAGTTTTGAAGTCTGAAATACTGTCAAGCTCTGTCTGCAAAATCGCAGTCTCTCTTATTGCTAATCTTCCTACGCCCGCGCTACTTGCGGCTCGCGGCTTCGCATGTCAACGAGATAGGTACTTAGTGTATTCATTATATAGTGTTGCGTTCTTCTTTGCGTTCTTCCCTACGGATTCTCGAGCGAAAGAGAGATTGCTCGCAGTCCAATGGATGTCTAGCTGGTCACGCTGATCTTGCTTTAACCGGAACGAGCACCCGCGTCTTTTTTATATGGGCGTGCCACCCGGGAACGAGACACCCTAGGAATAAGGTTCAGTGAATCCGTGTGAGCGGTGAGATGTCAACGTGACCGGCCTGCAAGGGCAAGCGTTGAATTTTTTATCAACATAATTCCACTTGCATGCACGTACTTTGCTTCATCGCGTCAAGGCGTGTTTATAAATATCAACTAGATTGTGAGCTCGAGATATCTATCGCGTGATAGTTGACGAGGGGGGGGGGGGGGGGGAGCAAGAGCGGGTAATCTAATTGGTGTAGTGTAAATCTACCAGTCGTTAGAAAATTTATCTAAATTCTCCTCACAGACACTTCGAAAACGCAAAGAAACGGCCGTCACTTTGTTGACAAGTGCAAACTGCTTGGCTACTCGTATCTACAACAGAATAGATAGTGAGTAGCATAGCTAATATGTGAACGGCATTCGTGATAGAACTCTAGCGGATTTAAAGAAATTCTGGTTATAATTAAGAGCTTCTTATGCATACCGTAAAATTTATCGACTTATATTTGACCATTTTCGCTTGAAGTCATTTTGGAAGGTTTGCGTACAGAAGAAGGATTATCAATTACAGGAATTTATGCTTCAAAAACGGTTGTGCTTAAACTCAGGAAATTTCAGTCTCTGCGTGTCTCTTTCATGGAATCTCCTGTGAAGGTCTATAGTATAAGGCTTATAATCTGAAGAAACAATATCAACTTTCATCAAAGGCTTGGTATCTTACAGTTCCGATAACAAGCGGCCCTGTCTCGAGATACGCCCTTCGGTAAGATTATCACCCCAAATGCGAGAATAAAATCATTTCTTGAATAACCCCCTGTCCCAAAAAATAATTCCCCCAAAAAAGTTTTTTTCAAAAAGATTATTCAACTACTGTGGATACGAGCATTAGCTTAAAATTAGGTGAAGGGGGGAGGGTGGGGAGGTATTATCGTAAGGCTTATTCCTTTGAGATTTGCATAGGTTTATTTTTGGGGTTTGGCTGAAAACAACTGAAATGGGTGAATTAATAATGGTAATTGAACCGAGTGGAGTGCAGTTTGGTCTGAATTCATACGCGTGATTTCAAAATCGAACGAGCGCGCAGCGCGAGTTCGATTTGAAATCACAAGTATGATTTCAGACTAAAATTGCACGACCCGAAGTTCAATTACCACTTTATTAGATCCATTTTTAAATCGCACAATTTAATAGCGTAAATACAGGAACAAGATTTTGGTCAGGACCAATATTTATTGAACCACGTTTCCAAATTTGCCAAACAATGGCTTTTTGTCTTTTATTTTCCCGCAATGTGATTATATGTAAACCCTTGGCTCCTAGATGGAGCATAGGTCATTTACAGTTTTCTTCCACTGTTCTCTGCCCTGAGCTTGTCGTTCAATTTGGGTCCATTTCAGGCCTATTTGCTGCAGTTCATGTTCGGCTGATCTTCTCCAGTTGTTTTTCGGCCTACCACGCTTTCGTTTAATTTGAGGGTTCCAAAAGAGTGCCTGCTTGGTTACGTTGCAATGTGATTGGTGAGTTTAAAAAAGCCTTAAAATCTAATTGGTTGTTTTGTTTTACTGTCCCATTCTCATTGGCTGAGAAAAAAAATGCGATTTAGAGCAAAAGATAGTGCGATTCGTGAATAAATCGCACCGCTGAGAACCAATCACATTACAAGGATAACCAGTGATTTCAAAATGGATTTAATAAAGAAATTAAAATTATATTTATCCGTTTTTTCTTACAGATATTTCCACGACGTAAAGGTTTACTGTGGACGATCCTCAGAGGGTTATTTTCAACCCTTTATCCGGTATCTCACGTGACCCTAGTCGTTTCTCTAGTGTCCTTCTTTGTCACAGCTTTCAGCTTCGCCATAAACTGTGCACTGGAGATGACTTTCGAAATGATTTCACCTCTAGGAGAGTCCATGGATCATCAGAACTTCTACGCGTGTTGTATGTTAATTCTCCTCTGCTCCACAACCTTCGTAGTATGCTTCGTGTTCTCGTTGTTCTGGGAAATCATAAAAGTCGCCGTTGTCAAAAGATCTCTCAAGTTCAGAGTAGTCAAAGTCGGAATTTTTCTTACCATCTTATTGAGCTCCAGCATCCGTGCTGCTTTCGCAGATAAGAGCTTTGGCGTTATGACATTTCTCAGTAATTGTCTGATAGTTTGTTGGTTTGCAGCGCTAATAGTGGCAGTTATAGGCTCAGTTGGTTTGATAGTGTTCTGCTACAGAGAGGAAAGCCATGAAGCTTACGTCGTTGTCCTTCTTCCGATGTGTTTTCTGTTTGTTATGTTTTCAATTCTCACGCCTGTTTCCTTCACACTCGTCGGCGCGTCAACCGGGGCGGTTTGTTTCGCGTTTTTCTACCCGTTTCTTACCGCCTGTCTCATTTTATACGTCGTCTTTCGAGGTTGCAGAAGACCTAATGGAGAATACTTTGTGATAAAGAAACGCTTTGCTTTGATGTTCATCGCTGCATACCTTGCTGTGATAATTTTGGTGGGTACGTCTCAAGCACATTGCGATAAAGATTGCGATTTCCCGCCGCTCAATTACACCCAGAAAACAAGTGATTTCTCTATCAACTCACCTAAGTACCCAATCTGCGGCAAAACCTACGGGACTCTTTTTCGTTTAAACATTGCAGATATGGCGTATCTGTCGTATATCGCCTACCAGAAAAACTGGAACAAACGAGACCTTACTCTATCAGTCAACCGTTATTTTCTTGATCGGGGTGGGACGTGGAATGTCACCTACATATCAGAGGGAAATCCCAGGTTTTATCACCTGCTCGAGGAGACCACACAAGTTCATATCATTGGAATACGGGGAACCACATCTTCTCGCGAATGGTTCGAATACTTGAAACTTTGGAGTGAGATTATAAGTTACCAAGTGACTTCTGTGGCTCTCCCAAAGCAGACTTTTCCATTAAACTTTGTGACGTCTTATATAACCGCGTCATCGTTTCTTGAAAGACTGCTGCACAATAACCGCGAGGATTTTGCTTTTTCTTCAGTCGAGTCATACATTCAGAAAAGAAACCGAACGGCAGGGAGCACCATTCTCCTCACGGGTCATTCCATCGGTGGAGGCCTGGCGAAGATTGTGGGAAGCCGACAAAAAGTAACGACTGTTTCGTTTTCCAGCCCCGGTGAAGTTTTCAGCCGAGCAAAGTTTGGTTTAACTTTAGACGACTTACAGCGTTACACCACCTCTATTGTGTCACGCGATGATATGATCACGTGGGTTGATATTCAAGGCGGATTGGTGCAGCATATCGATTGTAACGCAAGTGGTTATGTTCCGTGCCACAGCATTGTTAACACGTACTGTGAGCTCAAAAGAAATTGTGGTTTTCAAACCTCCATCCCGTGCTGAACTCGCTTAGGACTAAGGTTTAGGACAAGGGCGATTTGGACCTGCACCATTTGCAAGGCTCGTTATAATTGGCCAAACGAAACAATAGATAAAGAACACAAACGATGCACCTAAGCCTAAGGACGAAAGAGGTGCAGATTAACAAGAACCAATCAAAATAGAGGTTTTAAACAGGCAGGCCCTTTTGATACATTTTATTTCAAGTCACAGAATATAAAAACAGAGCTACACTGCAGCGCATTAGAGTACAACTTAGACTTTTTACAGCCTCTCTATTTACGCACGCGAAAGAAAAAGCGAGCGAAGAGAGCGCGAGGCACGCCGGGGTTTATCCCGGTCCCGACCCCCTACCCTGTAAAGTCTTCCATTTTGCGCTGGCGTCCAGTTCTCTTGCGATTCTATCTGCGCGTTCAACGATCGAATGAAAATACGAGAAAACAGAGGGCTGTGAACAGTCTAAGTACAACTTAATAGGTCTGATTTAAATTGCCACAAACTAGGGATTATTTGCATATGCGCAAGATAAATTTCATCTTCAGCTAATTCTGCGCTAGTTTTGTCGGTTCGGGAAGGAAATAGAGTAAGGGATAATATTTTTTCGGTACCTTTTTCACGGGTCTTACATTTAGCGATATTCGCTATTGCGAAAATAAGTAAAAATAACGTATAACTGCCAAAATTGTGAGTACATGTCTATACCCAACCTCCACTTGTCTCAAGCTGACGAAGTCTGTAGTTATCAGACGAAAGCATGCAGAGAGAGTGAATAATAAAATATAATTGAACGCGATTCGTCACTGTGTACTGCTCACAATGTGTACTCGTAAACAACAGTACTAGTCGTGTAAAATTCAATTTCACTGTGAGGTACGGACCGAGTTTTTTCCCCTTCGAAGCGTGAAGAAAAGCCATAATTCGAAGGGGAGAAAACTCGGTCTCTAACTTACAGTACGGATCTCGAACTCTGTCAGTAAGAGGTATTCACTATATCTCTACTGTGTGTCTGACGGGCTTGAGAGCGGTTTGTATTCACAAGGAACGGCTTTAAATTTCTGACGCACGTCGAAAGCAAAAAGAGTCAGTTTGAAATCGTTGTCAGTAAGTCGTTAGCACGTTTTAATACAAAATTTAAAGTAAAAGAAAATTTTAAACTTTCAGTTGGTGCAAAAGTCAAAAACACTTATCTTGGAGATAATTACGGAAGATGGCCCGCTAAATGAACCAATCACAGCGCGCGTAGTAACTGAGAGATACAATAATGTGACCTGTTGTACAATATGATTCTAACTAAGCTTGTTGATAAAGCCATAGACACTTCATAAATTGCTGCCAATTTAAAATTCTTTTGTACGGATTTAAGTTAGCCTTACTAACCTCGTTTCACGGTTAAAATTCTTTTGAATTACTAACTTCAAAACGAGGTTAGTAAGGCTAATTTTAATACTTGCAAAATAATTTATAATTGGCCACCATTTATGAAAGTGTTCAATAGTCCTTGAGTACCCTAATGAAAGCAGTTCGGTAGTTCATTTTATGCTGTTTATTGTACTGCACAGGTGCTTCAATCCTTGTGTTTGGACTATGCGGAATAAAAGCTGCTGAATAATTTATTGAATTTGATGTAACATTTGAGAACGAAGTCAGTCGGAAAGAGGCAACACTTTATTGCATGTATGTGCCAGCAATTTTTATACTGCAAAGTTCTTAGTCCCCTTGTGACATAAAAGGTAGGGCTGGTATTGCTAATTTTACTCCTGTCGACAAGGCGGTCGACAGTCCACAGAGTGGTATAACGATGACAAATTTCAAGAAACTCAACGTCACAGTCTTATCTGCAGAGTTCTGTTATTTGGTATTCCACTGCAGTTGGTTAAATTTATCCGCGGCTCTTTCTTTTCAAAGTTAACGAAATCTGATAACAGAAAATGCGGTACCGAATAGTTCCCTTATCGTTTCTATTCGCTGATTGGCGGGGGAAAGGGATGGCCTATTTGTCTGAGAGAGATATTAAGGGATTTAAAATAGGAAATGAAGCTAATAACTAATAGTTGAGTAGCAGTTATTATTTTATTTTTCCCTATTTTGCTAGTCGTCTCATCTTCGATCCTTCGCGTCTTAAGACTGGATAGGAGTCAGGGTGCAAAGCACAAAGCTCAATCGAAGCAGGGAACAGAGAGGAAGTAACTGACAATGTTTGTATTAAAGACAACTCTTTGCAAACGAGAAATAGTTCATTGGTCTGCTGTAAATGCTTCCTGAGATATTATGTAAAGAATATCATGTGTTAGATTTGTCCTTTAAAACTGTCTGGAATAGAATGAGTTAAATAGAGACTGTTCGTTTAGTTCACTTAGTTGATTGTTTGGATTATATTCATGATAAGATGCCTAAGTTATCATTGTAGGAGCATTATGAGCGATATAGCTTACAAAAGAGAATTAAGAGTTTTAGCTCATACAATAATGCTCGTTTTTTTTTCAATCGGTACAAAAAAGGGGCAGCTTTAATGAGAACTATTACTGTACTGGTGATAATTAGAGGCAGGTGACACGTGATGCATTATGTGAATTTTTGTTGTGTTTTGTGTTTCTTCAGAAACTTTGCGTTTGCTCCAGCTGATCCTATCTGTGAACGGTTACGCAAATACACTAAAGACAAGGACACAGGGACGGCTGACCATTACAAACAGACATCTCAAGAATATTCCATTCTTATGACATACTGTAAAGAGTTCTTTAAAATTTCTTCGACCGGCTGTTGTTTGGAATTCTTGCGCACAAATAACGCACTTGCAGATGAATCTTTGCAAAACAAAAGAAAATACTTTTCAGGTGGCATGGTTAATCACAAAAAAGGTGTGAGACGGGATGGATGCCAGAAATGAATATGATTGAATGGGAGGATCTCTGAATTAGTAGTGTTTAATTTGCCAGGCTCATAGAACAGGATCTTGGTACCTCTTAGGATTTTTTTAAAATTTCCGACGAGCACCCCAGTCCTTTTTATATGAGAGTCAACCCCCCCCCCCCCCCCGGGGGAGGAACAGGTTCTTGTTTTATCTTTTGGCCACCTTTCCAGTCAATGACTGCCATGCATGCGCGCGAAGAGCTAGTGATGAAAATCTCCCGTGGTAGACGTCTGAGTTCTCTTCATTTTGCCGCCTCTCATCAAGTAAAGTAAAATACAAGTACTGAAAAAAAAATACAAGTACTGAACAGCGTTTTTAGATTTGTCGCTGATAAAAAATGATTTCAGGAAAGGATAGTCCTGCAAACTTTCTAGCTCTCTTTTATTTTAATTTTTTTTAGCTATTCAAAATTGGCTAAGGTCGTTTGTTGAGATTGTGAATTTATTCTTAATATTTTTCAGACAATCGTCCGTTCCCCTTCAGAGTCTCTCAGAGGTAAATACGCTAGTGGATTAGCCGAACGTAATCTCTTCTCAAAGTACACTTACGTTTCATTTTATGATTCACTGCGGAGGACAACCAGCAGGGAGGTTGTTACAGAACCGATGGAGCCGGTACAACAAATGTGGTAATTTGATTATTGCTAATAGAGAAGTCTAGACTTTCAAAGTTATTGCGAGCTGGAATTAAAATGATTTGGTGGTTTTGCCTTACGTAATGGAAAATAGAGCAAGTGAACGCTCTGACTAACTGCTAAGATATTACTTCTTGTGTTAACTGAAAACTATCATCGAGCTAATATAGGTCTGTGCTAGTACCTAGCTCCATATGTATGGGTTATTGACCAAGTGTGAGGTCAAGATGGCTGGATATTGGCCGAGTTCTTTTTTTGCGTGTTTATGGACCGAGACAGAGTCGAGGTCCATAAACACGCAAAAAAGAACGAGGCCAATATCAAGCCATCTTGACCGAACAAGCTTGGTCAATAAAGGATTTATTATATTGCTTTAGGGGAAATGTTTCTTGCGGGACAAGGCGGGTAGACCCGAGCGGGCAAGATAGCTCCATCTTGCCCGCTCGGGTAGCCAATCACAGCGCAGGATTTGATTCATCTTGCCCGCTCACGGAGCTAGCCATATAATAAAAGGTCACAATAATGCATGTAGCACCACCCAGAAAAGTCACACATTTCTCCTAGTTATAACAAGGGAAAGAGAAGTCAAGTTGTCCTAGAAACCGCTGGAGGAGACAGTGGATAATGAGGCGCCAAAGCATGGTAGGCGCTACACTTGGAAAGAGATCGAGTTGACCCAAAACATAAGGAGATGGCGGGCAGTTTCCATGGACCCATACTCCACAAGGAGTGAAATAAGCTAAGCTTATGTCTCAACCAAATTGAAAACATCGTGTAATTGTATTGATGGCCCATCAATACATGGAATATGTCGTGAAAATCTCATTAGACATTTCATGTCATGTCGGGATTTATCAATCGGTTTTAGACTGGGAGATTTCTCGACTAGTCATATATTCAGAAGAACGTCATACAGTCATCGTGAAACTGAAAAATTCTTTTAGATTAAAGCCAGAATTTATCTTGCCCGGTTCTGGCCTACATGCAGTTCATTGAAGGCTAAGATTCACTGGCAGCTTTAAATTACTCAATGTACGCGATGCAGTAATCATAAACGAAGAAGTTGTTGGATCGTGCCTTTGTAATTTGTTGAACTCAGTCCCAAGTGGACCAACCCCCAATCACAGTTGTTGTTTCTGTAAATATTGGAACCCATTTTTAGCGGAACCTTCTTAGAGTGTCCCCTGTTGGGGCCGTGCTGTGAAAAAATATTGTTCCTTAGCTTTATAACTCCCGGCTTAGGTATGTAAACCTATGTCAGTCAGACATCGTCAAACGTGAAAGCTTATGAAGAGTTGGTTTCATTTTATAGTAACGTATTGCCATAGCAGACACAAAGTTGTATATTAAATGGTCTCCTGCAAGAAGATCTCGGAATATTTTTAAAGTGATTTGCGGAGGTGTTCAGAAAAAGAAGAACTTCGAACCCTGACACGTGTGTCCTTGAATATTTCGGTGGGTCTGCGTGGTATAAACGTCTTGAAATTCCTCACCCTATTTCTGACCTGCACTAAAACTTGATACCGGTAGTACTCTATTTCAACCCAGACTACACTTCTCAGCCTATAAAGCAATAATAATAATAATAATTAAAAAATACTTTGTAGTTTCGTATCCAAAGTTTACTCAACCCCAGACTTAAGTGTTGACAGAGGGCATCATGCGTTGTTTCAGATCAAAATGGCGCCAAAACTGACCATACTGATTGGTGCATACCTAAGTAGCTTGTACGAAAGAGTAGCTCCCGGCAAATACACAGATGCTACACGCAATCGTGAATTTGCTGTTATGCAGTAATAAACGAAGGATTCTTTTCATCTTTGTGATTACACCATACAAGGCAGTGTTTAAGCTAGTGTTTAATTTTTATTGACTGACCTCTGAATAAATCTGTTGTATTCATAAAGATTGAGGAAATTTCTGATAGTCTCCCAGTAGGTGCTGTGGCGAGAAAAATATTGTTCCAAAGCTTTGACTGTCTCTACTTACTAAAGTTAGATGCCCTGTATCAGAAGTCAACGTCGACAGTTTATAAATAAGACAAACGAGTAGTCGGGCTTTTTTGTGGGGTGTAATCACAATAGAAAAAATACCCTGGCCACGAGGTCCCTGAAACTTGGTGGCTATGTAAATAAATCTGCTCAGGCCAAGTGCGTGTTGATATTTTTTAAATATTTTTTTTAGGTCATAAGCTCTCGGTCATAATATCCTACCATTGAGGGACACGAAGGATTAGAATCCGCCCGTTTAATATAATTGAGCCGTCAATACACAGAAATATTATACACCTTCAGCTCAGTTGATTGTTGATTATGGTTTGTAAAACCAAGGTGAAAGGCGAGTGGATTTCAGTGTTGTGTTGAAAATGTTAGTCGGTCCTCAGTTGACAATTGACTACCTATTACGTAACCACACTCATGTTGTTCATTGCCATTTGTTGATGGTATTTTCTTCTAGACGCGAAACTTCTTTTAGAACTCAGCTTAGCAGACCTGTACAGGCATAACCTCTAAGAATGTATATTCGGCTAAGAGTAGTACTTCAAAGCTTGTCACTGCTCCAATAGAATTCTCTGTTTTCTTTCATGTTACACACTCGAGCGGTGAGATGATCATGAGTTTGTCTTAGTTTGTCCCGTGACTCCAACCTTCCCGCCAAAGTAAAAAAAATAAAAGAAATAAATATATCTCGATTGACCACTCCCCCAATGGGGCTTTTCAGGGCCAATGGAAACAAATCATGAAACAAATAATGCAAATGAACATAACTTGGTTAAAAATCCCAACTGGCAGGAGGCAGACCAGTTGGCTTTTTTTTACAAACGTGGCCGAGCAGTTGAACCAGGGTCTACCGAGAAACAACTCCAGCTTAATGTCCTCGACGAGAAATCTTAATGAGTTCGTTTGTGCCCTGTTCCTAAATAGGAATTGATGGAAAAGACCTAAGTCGCTCAAAACTTGCCAGTGAGGTAACCAGTAACATGGAAATCTCTATTTTCATTCTGCGATAGAGCCTTCTTCTCGAGAACCCAAGTTGAAGTTCACTGCCAACGCCATGCTGAGATAATACGTACGAGCTTAAATCATATGGGACAAGTATTGAAATCACATAAACATCATATTATTATTATTATAAAGTAAAGGTTTCACAATGAATTTTAGCTTGTGCGTTTTGTTCTGGTTTTAGCGAAACAGCCATTTGCCATTTTTTGTGGTCATCAGTCAATTTACAAAGACTTCATCCTTCTAAAGGTGTCGACACAGGGCACTCTGCCAGACAGACTGTATCAGTTCCTTGTATTGAATACAAAGCCCTGTGGGTACAATAGTTCATTCTAGAAAACAGGTTGACTGCAAGAAGACTCGCGAGCAAGCATTAAAGAGCAAGACTTGAGAATTCAGGTAAAGATGCATGAAAGCGGGTTCTTTTATCTTTTACTGTAAAAACGGTTAAAGCCGAGTGGTGCAAGGATTTGTTATTTCGTCTTTTGCGAATAGACTGACCTAAAAAAACACTCACGAATTCTGTGTTGTCAGTCTCCTGAGGAGGAAAGCGAGTCGATCTATAATAGCACGCGCTCTTCACTTATTTCAACTCTCGTGATTTTGGCATTCTTTTGCAAAAATTCAACTTGCGTTTGATGAACAATTTAAGAGACCGAAAGCTTCGTTAGCGTTTTATTCCAACGCACTCTGATCATTTGACATCATTCTCTCGTCTTCCGACACTGGTTCTAAGGTGTTGTCCCAGAAAAAGAGTTGGTCTATATAGCCTCATGTGAAATTTGCTGGGAAAAAGATGGAATCGTACATGTAGAAAAACTAGCTGGGTTAGCATACTTGATTTTGTAGAGCAACATGCCGGTCACGAGTGTCCAGTCGTAGAATGCCGGTCATCCTCTGGAGTTACAGCTTTCAGAAGCAACATGTAAGCAGTTTTGTCCTCTTCGAGGTATAATTTGCAATCTGGAAATAGATTTGACAATCACAATTCCTTTGGCAAATCTACCAGGTCTCTCTTTTCTTTTCTTTTTTTTAATGCAGACGAGAAATGCGAGATTGTTCTGTCTGCTACTGCCAGTCACCCGGCTCTACAATAATTTTTAGTTTATAAATAGAAACAGGTGTTGTATGCACTTAGCTTATTAAAACTGATAAGCAATCTTTTTTATGGTCATGAGAAAATAGCTTGACTTATCTGATTTACTAATAGCATATCAAACGCTTTTTATAGTTATATAAACACCGTAGATCAAGGCCTGTATGGCGTTGTGCTTAGTGTCTTGAAGATCACGATGCCGACTTTCGCCTTCTAGAATTTTTTTCATCGGACAAACATTGTAACATATCGGACTCTACAATCAACGTATGCCCCAAGGAAAAAACGGTAAGATCAAATAGGTCAGAGTTTTTAAACAGTTCATTTAAACACAGACGTTTCGTGACATTTTCATTTTCGTGTAAAACAGAAGTACGTACTAAATTTTAATTACCAAGCCTACACACCATCCCCCCTGATGAACAATGATTGCTTTCCATAACACAAATGTCACGATTGGTACATTTCATCGAACACCGATCACTCTAGCACGCGACAATCAGATCTTATAACAAAAATTTGATTTTTCTTCAAGCATGACGCCATACATCGTGACACCCTGATGAACGACGTTTTCCATACAAATTCTCGTATTTACATCCCTGACACTTCTCTTACACACTTGATTGCGGGACTTGATGGATGAAGTGTTGGTAATCCTCTTAGAGAGTTAGTTTTCCGGCTGAACTAAAACGAGGTCAGGCGAGGACAACGTTTTTAGAATATGACGCTAAAGCGCTGTTTATACTAACATGGGTGACATTCCAACGTGCGGTGCAAACTTCAGTCTTTTGTAACCGGTCCAAAATCCCTCCTACATGCTAAATATATCGCTGAAAGATATATCGTGATTATCGATTGCGGTATCTTTATTATTAACCCCCAGAATTACGTAACCCAATATATAGTCAAAGCTTTGATGAACGCCGACGCAAAACTACGATAGTACTGCACAACCAAGTCATGTTAACAAAAAATCTACACGTGATCCGTCTTGCCAAGTTTGTCGACGCACGCCATGAGAAACGCCTGCAATCAGGGCTAAAAGACGGTGGCTACGAATACCCGGCCCAATACACCTTATTCCAAAATGGCCACTATTTTAGTGGTCTTTTGTTTGCCTTCAAATTAGCCCTTGTTGCCTCGTTCTTAAACTCGAAATACAAAAGAATATTGAACGAGGCAACAAGGGCTAATTTGCAAGCAAACAAAAGAACACTAAAATGGCAGCCATTTTGGAATAAGAAGTATCAAGTTAGACAATTTGAAACTCAGTGCAACACTTTAGTTGGGGCAGACTTCTTGTTTAGTCTGCGAGTGAGAAATACACTCCCTCTGCCCCCTCTGAAGGTTCTTGCATGAGCCAAAACCTTCCCTCGTTTCCACTCGTCCTTTTGCTCTATGCTTTGATTGTGTCAAGTTATATATCAAACACGAAAGACTGTGTTTGACCATGTTTCCGAACACCGAGAGAAGAGTCGAAAACGTGACACATAACCACGGCCTATTTTTGACAAACTTCGAGGTACCAGGTAATGTGGTCACACAGTGTCTTGAGTGCACGGTTTGACACATATTCTCAATCAAAACTAAAACTAATGAGAAAACAGAGAAATATAGAAGTACCGTCTACAGTCACGGTTACGATTTCCTTTGTTGAAACCTTGATGAATTATAAATGAGTTTGAGAAATGCGAAAGAGAGAACCTCTGGAACCAAGGTAGTGATATAATAAGAGTATGGAGATCAGTGAAGAAATCATTGTTCCCGTTCCCGATCAGTTATAAGACAACGAAGCCTCAGCCAATATTTTTTTTAAAATATTTATTTACTTTTTAAAATTACATTACTTACATTACTCAACATCATTTCACTTACTGTATTACAGTCACTAACAGTCTCTTACAGCCTAATATACTGTTACTTGCATTACATTGCTAAACTAAACATGACTTACAATACGCTCTCAATTCAATAATTGACTTCACTTGGCTGCTTAAAAATGTCTTGAAGTATTTTACCAAACAGCACCCTAGTTCCTTTCTACTAACACTACAAGGTAGATTTAGGGACACTGCTGTTAGAAAAGGATAAGATTTTGATCCTCATTGTTGGCTGAGGATCAAAATCTTATCCTCAGCAAATAATGATCCTAAGCGGGACCATAGCTAGTAACAGGCAAACCGAAGCACTTTCCTCAGTCGTTGTTTTTTCCTTTTTGTTGTTTTTAGTCATCATAGACACCCTTGATACTTAGGAAGAGAATTAAACCACGGATTGTCTCAGTAATACATTTTGTTCTGGCTACAGGCCCTGCTAGGTTGACCTCGTTCTTTTGTCCCCCATTCACTGGTGTCGACAGTGCCTGTCTGACACCTAGAATACAAAGCATATGCTAGCATAGTAGAAATTTAAGGGTGCCTAGAATTAAAGCCAGCCACGCGATCAGAATTTAAAGCATACAAATCTGTCTTGTAATGAATTTAAAATTTCTCATGTGGTTTGCCTTCAATTACATCCTAAGTGATCTTTGGACAAATCTAACGTTCCTGGAGCCAAACTATGAACTATAAACTCGTGACTTTCTAGGTTTCCTGTAAGGTTAAAGCCTTACAGAAACATTGATTTCCATGGATTGATCACTCAGTACAACACTAGTATAGTGTACAATTACTTACATGGCTTAAATTCAATCCAACTTTGTCAATCGAGCAGAGCTTATAGCATCTCTAATAAAGTTATCATAGATGACAATTTTTTTTGGAGTTAAATTTACGAGACACCCTTAAGGGCATATGTTCGGGAAAGAATGTTTACCTAAGTTATGTGGTATTCATGTCAGAAATGTATGCTATTTCCGATAAATATAAACCTGAAACAAAGATATTTCTAAGACCAGTATAGTAGCTGCTAAATTAGATAATATGTCTTCTGTTTCATTTAGTTGGTTATTTGCCATGCTATTAGGCGCGTTGAGTTGAGAAATGCGCCCTATAAAAGTGTAAATGTTATTATTATTATTACATGTATTATAAGAATCTTGACATTTCAATCAAAACGTCTTCCTCTATAAAAGAATTTTGCCTATAATTGTAGGTTTCATGTGTATAATATGCTTTGAAGTTTTTGATTAGTTGAAGATGATATTGTTATTTAGTATCATTTACTTTACTTAACCGAAGTTCACAGTTTCAGTATTTTAGTTTGAATTCTGCGGTTGATAAAGTTCACTCATGCATTCAACAGCTAAAGGGAGCAGCCAAAATATAGGATCCTGCAGTATACTTAAGGGCATACTTCAACCGACTACCTGCATGCATGTGGTTAAGTTGACCTTTCGTGCCTTTTTGACTGAAAGAGGGAAAAATAGAGTAAACAGAAGCTCAAAAGTACTTTCTTCTTAGTTTTAGTTTTCAAAATTGAAAAAAAATATTTATATTAATTATTAGCTTGAAAATCTTATAGTAATTACGTACCTTTCTTCACATGTTTGATATTATCTTTGCTATATATTTTGTCATACTTAACCTTAGTTTGTTTGTTTTTGTTTTTAACTCACTCTTTGTAACTAGTTAATCTATACTTTCATTCATTGTATTTTACCTTCGATCCTGGCCTTACTGTTACTGTTAACTATTTTTTACTCTGAGGGAGCCCAATATCTATAAGCCCCATGGTTTCTTTTTGGGCTTCCTCACCACTTGTATTTGCTTTTGTGTGATCGCCTTGTTTTTTTTTTAGTATTATTTGTATTTTGTGGTAAAATACTAAATACTAAATACTAAATACTTGTCAAACAAATCTTTCAAGTGGCATTCTCAAAACAACAGCAACAACAACTTTATTCACTTATACCTTTATGGTTTTACAAAAACTATATATAAGTAGAAGGAAAGAAAAATAATGTACATTTGGGTCTGGAGACTGAAGTAACCTGAACTTTTTTTCTACTCAGTCTCCGTACAGAGACTAAGGGCATCATGAAAAAGCCACGAGCGATTTCAATTTTTAAGTTCTTATATGAAACTTAAGTTGGGTTGAAAGTCCAACTGAGAGTACAAAGTTTTGTTGTCTTGTCTCTGAGAACGTTGCCAGATCCAATTCAAAGTTTTTGGCATAATGCCCGGGGACTAATGCCAATCTCAACAACAACAAAAAACTATTGGCGTTCAAAACATTTACTCACAGTTCTTAGCATGTCTCAGACGACATGAAAGCGTCTGCAATGACAACACACTGGGAAGATATAGACAATAATATTTTGTTGTTATTTTGGTTTGTTATCTAAATTATATGGATTTCCTGTCCTTAAACCGGAATTCTCTTCTTTATATGCCATAGAATAACAATAATTCTGCCAATGCTATTTGCTAATCATAATGCAAAGTAACATACCAGATCTTTAGAGACGGGACATCTTTATAAAATAGTGCCAGGAGTGGTATGTTTATACAACAGGGGTAACAAATGCGGCCGGCGTTTTAGCGCTCATAAACGATGCGTTTTTGATTGCCTAGAACTATCAACACGACAATATAACTTTTGTATACGAATGGCGGCGATTGTTTTGCCTCCAGGACTTGAGGGTTAATATCTCGGTAATGTATCTGCCTTTTTGTGACACATTTTGATTAATTAATGGCATTGACACCATCAAAACATTGGACTAACGCCATGGCAAATACACAACTTTTTTTTGCTGCGTTCCGTTGTTTATCAGTAATGCACAGTACGTGTTCATCAAGACTGCGTTCAAAAGCCTTCTTTTCCTGCAAGAAATTTAAGCAAGTAGCCCATGAGCGCTGTTTTAACTTGAAGAAGCCATCTTTTCCTGATAGTTAACGTTTCGTGTAGAAACATTTCTAGGTTTTACCGGCAAGGCACTCACGTGGGGTTGGGTTTTATCCCCATGGCCCACTAGAGTTACGTTTATCCAATTGACACATTTGCACACGACGATGTGTTAACTTGAAGAAGTCATCTTTTCCTGATAGTTAAAGTTTCGTGTAGAAACATTTCTAGGTTTTACCGGCAAGGCACTCACGTGGGTTGGGTTTTATTCCCATGGCCCACTAGAGATAGGTTTATCCAATTGACACATTTGCACACGACGATGTGTTAGTAATCTGATTAGAATGATTCTTTAATACATGTGAACGGAAACATAACGAAGTAGGACAGGCTAGGAATGCGGCGTTAACAACATGCAATAAAATTCTCAATTGAGAGACTTGAGACGGTCGGAAAATTGCATGCAAAATCAAGACAAGAGCAGGTACTCAAGCGGCAACACGCAAAAGCGACTGTAAGGGTTATGATTTCACAAGTCCAGAAGATTTCGTTGTGCAAAAAGTGTCTTAAAAATGTTTGCTCAAAACAGAAGCATCAGAAAGGAAGGAAATGCCCTACAGTTGAGGTTGAAAGTCAATCAGCGCGTACTTGTTCTCATTTCAGGGGACTAAATGTGATCATTCATCAGTTTATTACTTCTAGAAATTGCACAGTGTAAGATTGCATGCAGATTAAGTAATCTGATATATTGCACCTTTACTTAAATTCAAAAGGTCACGCGTGGAAAGTTCTGAAGCTTATTCTATTGAATACAACCTGGTTGATTGAAGCTTCAAGAAATTGTTTTCACAAGAGAATTCCCCTAAAGATTTATGCAGACTCTGTGATAAAAGAAGACAAGGGATTGCAAACCTTACCTACGCTTGGGTCAACCACCGGCATTACAATTTGGTGTATAACTTACATGTACCCATGAAATTCACACTCAGTTTTCAGTTCATAGCTCATAACTTAATAACCTTGGCCGGCAAACACACCAGTAGAAAAATGGCATCAATTATTCCTAAGATGCCATAAAAATGGAAGATACGTGTAATTATTTTATTGCCATGACCTCGCTATACTTGGACTATGCCGAAAGAGTCGAGGCGGACTTCAGTGATCATGTTAACCTCCTGTGGTTACAAGATATCAACGACTTGAATAAAAATATTGGATTTATTCAAATGGCACCATCACTGATATCATTAGCGGTAAATTAAGGATAGCCATACCAACATAGTATCGAAAAATAATGTTCCTTTGTCTCCGGTCCCTTGCTACACATTCAGTGCAACTGAATTCTGCTGTTATATTGAAGGATTTATTGGTAAGGATGGCCATATATGGCGAACATTAAGTAATAAGCACGTGATCAGCTAGCTAAATATAAGTAAATAGTTTTCTAAACATTTGAGTCAGAACTTTCACAGTTCGAGCATTTCCATCTTTAGGAAGGTTTTGATGAGTACAAAGCTTGGTATCCATAGAAGTGTTTCATGTTTTTTTTTAAAGAATTGTATTTCGTCACAGAACTTCAGTGCTCGTGGAATGATGAAAAGGTTTTTAAATTCAATATCAAGGAAGAACCATGTGGCAGGTTAGGGAGCATCTGCTAGATTATTAGGTAGTTCATTGATCCACCATCTCCAAGGTAATGGAGGGTTTCATGTAAGTGACTTATTTTCTCTCCTGCTGTTCTTCTAGATGAGCAAGTTACACCTAACAAAGGCCCCTTCAGAAACTTCCTTACGAGTTTCTAGAACGATTTTTACTTAACATTAATTACCTCGAAAAACGCACAATTAGGTAAAGATGCAAAGTCCAAAGATTAAGCTAGGTACTCTCATATACAGCAGCTCATAAAAGATTGTTTAATACCCTACACCATGATTTTTGATGAAGAGGGTTTTAAGATTTGAGCAGTCGTTCCAAGTTTTTCGAGCCTTAAGAAATCATTGCTAGAACTTTGAACGTGTAAAGGTTTAGTTACTGGCGATAGAGCAAGAACCTGAAATACAAAACACCGTGCTCTTAAGTCTTTGGCTCCTTGGGTGTGGCCAGAGGACGCATCCGCAAAGTTGAATGCTTTTTTATCTATTACAGTTCAAAACTACGAGGAAAAAGATTCGAATTATTGTTGGTGTCATTTCACTCCACGCTTTGTGTGGTCGAACAGCACGGTAAATGTAAAATTCTATACTCGCAGAGATCGGTTTCATGCACTTCTATTTGTCTTTCTTGCTGGTTGAACACTTTCTTAGTTGTGGTTTTGTAAGATTCTTTATTTTGCATTATATTCATGCCTTTTCAGCAATTAACTAGTAAAATGGGTTGCCGATTGCAGTTCCTAAAAACTCCGCTGACCACTTTCATTATAATTTGGAGCCAGACGTATATCGTGCTCAAATTTACTTGGAAGCGTAAAATTACTTCAGGGCTCTGGCTAAAAACAGTTCCAGAGCTCTTAGTTTGTGATTTTCCTCTGCTGCAGCTCATATACCAAGGATAAAGCTGATAGGTAGGGCATATATTTAGTTTAACTGTACATTTTACTTAAAAAGCGCCTAACGTAGTTTGTCTGACTTTGTAGACGGCTTGTTTTGTGATGCGCCGCTTCACGTTGTGTGAAAACGTTTTTGGTAGAATTGATGTAGGCGGTCAGTTGATCCGCAAAGAATTCGATTCTAACGTGTGTTAACGAGTTGCAAAGCTCCCAAGAGTTTAATGACATGTTTAAATATACCACTTACTTGGATTTTTCGGGTGTGAGTAAAATATAATGAAAAAAATAGTCAAAATTATTCCGCGCCATACGAAAAAGTCAAAATACTCCTCTAGTCCTCGGGTTACAGCGGCAGCTACAAACGTTTCCTTTAAAAGAATTGTTTAGCAATTAAATCATCAGGCTCATAGTCACACTGTGTCGATCGTTTGAAATGTTTTTACTTCTCAGCCTCTGTCCATGTTTAGAAGAACACAGATAATTACGTAACAAAAAAAAAGGTACGATGAGGGTGTGTTGTGGCCTGCAGACTAACATACCAACATGTGATACGCGCCGGGTTTTCAAGCAATCGTTCATCACCGGCTTGAAAAATTAAGCCTAAGTCCTGACCCGTATTTCCTTTAGGACGATATATATTTTAGCCAGACTTTTCTAGCTACATTCCATCACTAGAGCATTTAATTATGTGACTAGTCAATACGAAGCGTATTGCCCTTTGATGCCTTAAGATATGCGATTTACGCACAGATGGACTAGCTTTAGTTTCTGTTATTTATATCACTATACAAGCTTATCCCAGTCATTATGAAAGGAATATTCTTATGTGATTTCATGAATTGTCAGCTGGCTGTCGTTAATAGCTTATTTCCTGTCAGCTCCTGAAAGTTATAGTGAGCTGTCTGAGACGTATTACTTTACTAGACTTGTGACATCCACAGGTCAAAAATTCGATGGATCGTTCAAATGTAATTAACATTTTCTTGTGTTGCATGGAACTAATTTTACCAAATTAGGAGACTACAAGGTCAGCTCGGACTGTGGGAACTGTAGGAAATCTTGTGCGTGTTTAAGAATTTATAATGAAAGTCAGCCTAACAAATTAAATCTCCACGTTTCAACCCAGTTGTTCAGGAACGGTAAAACTGTTCCTTTGACGATGAAGCGGTACTACGCTGTTAGTAATTTAAGCATATAAGTGCTTGCTCCACTCGCCAGGAAACCGTCCAATACTGAAACAGGCGATATATTGAGCGTACACTGCCACCTTAAATTTCTAACAATCTGCAACATCTGGGAACATTTCAATGAAGCGTACTTGATTAGAGAGAGGAAAGAAAGTGAAAATCTGCATACGTTTACCGAGGAAGTTGTACAAGCGCACACACGAGTAGAGAGTGATTTATTCTTGACAAAACGGACACACAACCCTAAGGGCCTGGTAAGGGTGGAGACTTTTTGATCCCATCTCGGAATCCTTAGCGAGGTGTCACGAAGTCTCGGATACTTCAACTGTTTAAAGGAGTTCAGTCACGGAATTTTGAGTTATTTTGGCCGCTTACAAAATTAGCTTTAAATTGAAGGAAACCTGAAAATAGTGGTTTACTGAGATAGCAAAACACCAAAGAGACAATAACAAACCGCAAAGGAACAAGGATGGTTAAGGATGGAGAAGATTAACACGGATTATACAAACGACAAACTTGAAAATTTTAGACTAAGCATTCCAAGATGTGCAAACCGTGAAGTAGGTTCTATGAGTCTCATTCTCGAATTTTCAAACAAGGATCTCGGCGTCTTAGCAAGTCTCGGATTTTACCATTCGCTACCCCTCCTAGTAAATATGGTGAATTGAAGATAGTCGAAACAAAAGCCGAAGCTCGGCCTCAAATATGACATTGAAAACTATTTATAAACTACAAAATGAGCTAAATGAAGCGTATTGTTAAACTGTTGTATGCCGGAATCATGTTCGACTGCAAGTACAACAAGCAAATATCCAGTAAAAGTTCTGTTATCTTCACCGACTGCCAGAACAGACAGCTCACGTGTCGGTCTACAAACTGGATAAATCTCAATCCACTGGCGTTTTTTAATTTTTATCGTGCATTAAAACAGCTTTGATCCTTCTTTCAGTATGCTTAATTCCTAACACCCTTTTAAGCAGGAAATGATTTATTTCTGTACTCTCTGACTGAAAGCCTATCACTCAGTTTTTGGAAACAGTAGTAATTCGGCTAGACATGTCATATGAAATTTCAGTTATCGTTCTGAAGCTATTGTTATATTCATATAACAGCGTATCAGTGAGTTATTCTCATAATTTTTGCATTTGCTTCTGAATAGAAGGCTGCTTTTTCTCCAGCAAATAAAATGTAATTGACAGTCAGTTCTGTAGATCACACAACCATGCACGTAAAAACCAGACGAGAAGTTCACGTTCAAGTTTTTTAAGGGGTCGCTCACATGGAAGGGAGAGGGTTATTTTTTTTCAGGGAACAAAACCTAAACGAGAAGCGAGCTTGTAGGTGTACATTATATACAATGTAGTCATGGGATCTCAGTTTTAAGTTAGGAGCTTGCATGATTTTTCTCCCTAAAATTGCGTGTCATCTAATTATTTGAAGAAACAAGCGACGAAAAATAATATGACATAAATTCCAAGCATGTTTTCAGCAACTTTTCTACTGATCGAGCTGACAGGCCGAAGTTGAATAATTACTGAGAATTACTTTTCTGTTTACATTGTGGATTTATTATCCCGAGGTGCACATATTTTAAGTCACGTTATTTCTATCTTTGGTCATATTTCAAATTGAACGTTTGGAACTTTCATTACACGTTAAATTCGAAATATGAGCAAAGATAGCAATTACATGACTAAAAATGTACGCCCCCCGAACTGTCCAAATGTTTGGTATCAAGTAGACTGACAACTAGAGAGGTAAAAATAGGCCCAAGATTGTGATAGACTTGAGTTATTTAGACAGAAGTCTTTCTGGATTCACAAAACTAGCTTCTTGGGGCTCTGTGGATTTCATCATTCTTCAGTGGAAATCATCAACTTGTTCTTAACACCCACTTGATTATTCTTCTCGAAACGCCGACATGACTCGTGCGGTATCATTTCCCGAACAGACACGCAACAAAACCTGGACTCTTAGACACACATCATAACTAAGGCGAATGTGATGGGAAACCTATGTATTGTTCTGATTTTTTTCAATTTTTTCCCTATAACCTTTTTTTCTGGCAGTTGCCTGATGATTGCTTCGAAAGAAGCCCGAGACTGAGTAGCAAGTAAATGTCTTGGACCAACTAATCCTGAGCTCTTTACTTCTATTACTATATCAATTGGACATATTTATCATTTATTAAAAACTGGATCTTTGGATAAGGCAGTTCAAGAGATTTTATTGGTTTAGCAATCATGATAAATCAGCCATTATATCATGCTCCAGAAATGTGACAAAAGTACACGAAATCTTTTTTGGGCATTTCATTTATTTTTATTTAGATTTCTATATTTTTGGGAGGCGTTTTTAATAAAACGATTATTCCACTCGCGCTTGTTGGATATGAAATGTTTATAACCAACTCGGCGCTATCTACCATCTCATATCCAACGCGCGCTCGTGGAATAATTGTTTAATATATCATATATTGCGTGACGATAAAATAGTCCATCGTTCACCGCCCATGGTCCACAGTCCAAGAGTCCTGCTAGTTTTAACACATGCTTTTCAACTGCACTGAACAATGGTTAATTGAACATTGTCAAGATACGTGAGTGCCTGTCACACAGCAGCAAATTTGGAAGAAGCTAGCGAAGCACGAATAGGCAAAGATTGAAGAGGACTTTAATTATCCAGGTAACATCACACATTATGGTTGATATGAACTATGATCATCACAAAGTTAGGGTAACCAGCTAGAAATGACCTGTGAAAAAAACGTTCAATCATTTTTTTCTTGGAACCAATCGAAAACTAAGGGGGTAAACGCGATTTCAACGAACCTGGTTTCTAAGAAGGAAACCAGTCAGTATTAGTTGTTAGATCTGATTATCTATATATATATTCGTTGATTATTTTATTTATTCACTCTAATAAGCACACACTTACGTACGAGATAAGATATCATGAAGTAGGAAAGACAAAAGTGAAGCGCATTAACCCTTTGCCACAAAAGATTTTAATTGCGAGCAAACTTTTGACTGTTCGAAACACTCCAGTCTTCATAGTTTCTTGTTTCGAGATCACTTACTGAGCGCATTCGATTCCCGCCCTGGAGCTGTTACCTTACATTTTGTTCAAAATGTGTAGACGCCGGCTTTACTATGCCCGGGGACTATGACAACACGACGGGATAGGATTTCTTGGGCATCTTCTAGAATTAAGGTTTCTTTTGAAAATACAGATTTCCTGCATCTTGTTTGAACCGGAAATCTTTTCTTATACGATGAGAAAACAGTTTAGTCTAAGACTGGTCAGAGACTCTTCAACTCTCAGCGTAGAATGATGTTAAATATGAGATTGGAGTCTTGGCGACTTAACTCAGTTTTCACTTCAACTCACCGGGTGCTTTAATGATTAAGAAGATACCGATGGCATGCACACACATGCAATATCGAGGTCTGAAAATACCTGATGAATCACGCAGATAAAATCAGCCTTGATGACTGTCTAATTGATCATAAACTACTCAAACATAACAATATTGTGATAAACAGAAGTAAACAATGTACAGGTCAAAGCCATAAGTGCAACACATGGGCAGTTAGCATGCTATTTTGTGAACTAGTCACGCGAATGTAGCTAGTCACAATGACACTTTCGTGATAATTTTGCACGAGACGTCCAAAGTCCGCCCATACCGTCGTCTCCCGCCTTAAACAAAGGCGTATTTCATGACTTCAATTCAACGTGAATATCCAAACACGTTGTCATCACCGTCATATTTAATTTAACATCCCACTAATGTAAAACCGCAACCTTTCTAATGCATTCCAGCCAATTGTGCTCTCAAACTTATTCTCTTTGCTACTGAGAGATACGGCGGGTTTATGTAGCTCAAGGGGTCTGGCCAGTGTCTCATGTTGTGTTTTTTGACATGTAACTCTACTCTCACAGTGCCTATATTCGGTAAATTGTGAGGACACCATGACAATTCTGAAGGCTGGACTAGCATTCCTTCTGGGGCGAGTTGCTATACTCTCACGCACTTATCTTTACAGAAGCTAGTCTAACGCTGGCATTAAGCGCAGACTACAACCTAATCCTCGCCCAGTGAAACGGCCCTTCCATTTTATAACACCTGTGTTTAATTTTCTTTGAAGAAGTTGTCTTAGTAACCGTACTGCATTGATAATCAATAAATAAGTTGGCAGATAAGAAGAACACCCTTGCACAAACCTAACGCCACACTACAGCTCTCAGCCCACTTGAGACGGGTTGATTAGGGAAGTCTCTAAGTCTCTCTTTCCTCGCAGCTACACCCAATCTACCGTTCCTGTCCTGTTCTGATCAGGCCTACCCTGCGAGGAGAGTCTCCTTCGATCTTCCTCGAAAAATTTTCTAGGAAGATCGAAGGAGACTCTGCTCGCAGGGTAGATCAGGCCTAGCTTCTGTATGCTTAATTGCAACGTTCATCAGAACCAGATTCCCATTGCCTTTGGTGCTGACAATTTTCAAACAAGAAAATTAACATTGTGCTTTGAAAAAAAAAACTGCAAAAATAACTTGTCTAAACCGAGTGAAATCAACCTGTCATTAGAAAGCCGAGTTTTGCATTTTCTTTGCCATACATGGCATGCTTATAAAGCCACGTGATAAGCTCAAGAATAAATGATGGATTTTCCAAAGTCCTAATCATATCGGCAAAAATTGGGGATATTAAGATATCTCCTTTGCGAATCCACGGTTCCTCATAGAAATTCTGATCCGGCACAGTTTGGGATATTCTGTACTCTGGAAACACGGTTAAATATCATGGAAGTTCTATATGACAGGTTAGGAAACATCTGATAGGTTAGTTCAGTTAGCTATTGGTCACCTCTTATTGGAGGGTTGTACTCACAGGTGGTTTTGTCCATTCCTCGTGCTCAACAAAAACACAGCTAGGTCATCTTCGATCAACATATAGCACGCATTTCCACGTAGTAGTAGTAGTAGTAGAAGTAGTAGTAACTTTTTTATGTGTCACAACCAAATAGCTGGGGATGTTTTGTGGTACTACAATACACACAAAATAACATTCTGTAACTATGAAATGTGGGCATTTGGGAATTGAGAATGACATGGTTGCAACGCAAGATTATTTTATTTCGATAAAAGCCTTTATGCTATAAACATGTAAAACATCTTTAGATTTATAACCAAAAGCAACCAGGAATTTAGTTTCTTTCGAACGTAGGTCGAGCTTTTATTTTGATATAAATTAGGCTCTTGAAAGCTATCCTCCAAGAAATCTTGTCCAGCTCTTTTTGTTCCTCCTGGGTGCGGCGACAGTGGAAGAAACACGAGGAACCGGCTCCATCTTTACTAAGCTTTGTACTGACCACAAGCTCTTTGCACATAGAAAAAATGCACTGCAAACAGAAGCTTACATAATCTTCCTACCGATGCTTTTCGAAAAGAAAAACGTTTGTGGTCAGTTTGGTCACTTTTCATGTACTCAATAAGATATTAACACCCCTGTCTAATTTCCGTTTTCAACGCGAGATAAGAGTACTGATTGGAAGATAAACCAAACCACACTGACGCCCGGGAAGGACCAGGCTAGACGTCAAGTTTTATGGCTGAATTGTCGAAAATGTCTTAAATAGGCCAACACCTGCATGGAAAAATTGATAACCACGCAACAATTTTCTCAAAATTGCAAGGTTCTCGTTAATAGCAGAATGTCTAACGCACCGCACTCGAGTCTAAAAGTTTGAAACATGAAGCGACTGAAAAATTACAAATGAACAAGCAGAATGGCATGACAATGCGATCCTCGTCATTGCCAGCCGAGTGCTTCTCTTGTTTTAGAACTCTTAGTGTTTTTACTTGTGAGAAATAACTTAAACAGGACTGTGGAAAAATCAGATGAGAGCTTCTGATAATATTACCCGACACATTCAGTCTACTTTGTATGTTTTGGCACTGTTGACCCTTCAGTCAAATTTAACTTGGCTCCAGTCTGTCTAGTAAATATGAAACGTATTGTACTTTGACTTGCCAGAAGATACTTTCTCCCTTTTGCAATTTAGAAATGGAGGAAGAAAGCTTTAGGAACACCTCAGTTTTGTTATTTAACTTTGTGTCGGTCATTTACTTCAGCTTTAACATCTAGCGATGATAGTCTCTCTGTAGTGAGAACAAAGTGCTATTAAAACCTCCATTGATTTTCCCAGCCAGTTCATGGTCTATTTCCTGTCATTAAGAACGTCTGAGCATCCTTAAGACAAACGGCTGCCCAGGTCAAAAATAGGTGAATCTTTTATTGTTCTGTAAACATTATTGTCTGTATTGAAGCTTATTTGCAAATCTTAAAAGCTGTTCAGGTATCTGCATACCTGTTCAGAATTCATCCTTTGCTAAACCTTCGACACAAGACAGCATGAAACTTATTGTGCCAACCTACAAAGCGTGACAGTACGGCCTAACCTGAAGGCAATGAGACTTGAATTAACGCGTCGCTTAAACGTTAAGCCGATTGTCACTGCCCGTAACGAGGTGAAGTGTTTATATTTAATATTAAAAATACAAGCGCACACAAGAAGGCGTTGACTTTTTGTACGATTACATTCCACGCTAAACTCACGCGAAAACTTGGCAATTATTACACTTATCAGAAAATACAAACATGTGGTTATATAGCAAATCATAACTCTTACTTTTAATTATGGCCGTTTTTGAGACACCAACTACCACATCAAGCGCCAGATTAGGTCAGATAACAGTCTTTAAACTGTTATTTAACCTGATCCTTAGTCAATATTTCTTCACAAGCACACATGATCTATGCTAGTGGATGCATTTGAAAACTACCAATTTCTAATCAGCTACGAGTAGCCCCCTTAAATATCCATAGTCACTAATTTCTTGCAATATGAAGCTAGTTAACGGAGAACAATCTCTTTCCCAAACTAACCTATCAAGATAGTTGGTGTTTGTTCGTTTTCATTTCATATTTAACAAAGGTAATCCTTCTCCAGTACTTTCCCATAAATGCTCTGACAGGAAGGAAATGATTTTACTATATCCTAGCTCTAAAAGGGGTTTTAGTGATGGAAACTACGCAGTAGG
The DNA here is from genome assembly GCA_964020085.1 of Micromussa lordhowensis. Lineage (NCBI taxonomy): Eukaryota > Metazoa > Cnidaria > Anthozoa > Scleractinia > Lobophylliidae > Micromussa > Micromussa lordhowensis. The sequence goes on along the minus strand of OZ026609.1, from coordinate 20,115,292 downwards.
TCTTGTAATGAGTCATTGTTTTATTTTTAGCGGCAAGTCCTGAGTTATGTTTGTCAGTAGCATGCAGGGGCTCCTGTCAGAAGTACTTCTAGAATCTTTAGTTTTTTTTATGATCCTTTAGACAAAGACTGCTAAGTTGTCTCAAGAGGAAACAAATAATCAGTTTTGAAAAATTATATTCCGTTTCTTCATTGTTCATGATGCCCTTACAAACTAGGCTTGCAGAGTAGAGGAAGCAAAGCAGGCAGTTAGCAGATAGCAAAAGAATAGAGCTTGGGAGAGAAAAATAAAGGATCGTTCCTAATAACTAAGCAATAAGGAAAAAAGAGATTGTCAAGGATAAACATAAGCACGAAAGAAACACGTGACAGAACTCAGTTTCCAGTATATTTCATTTGTACTATTTCTCGTTCCTATATGAGTATCGTAAATGCAAGGTATTTATGTAACGAGCATCAGGTCGAAATATAGTTGTTTTATAAATTATCAAGCTCTGATTACCCAAATACAGAAACAATATTTTCGTGCGCAACCTTCGCGTGCTTTGAATAATTAAATATGTATATAAAAAAAATAGGAAATAAAAACATTCTTTCCGTGCGTGGCCGTCCTGGAGTCTTATCAACGCGTGTTTAGTCGTCTATAGCCGATTAGCAACCCACGCCAGTTACGGAGACCTATAAAACTGGACATAAGCTCACTTAGAACCCTTTTACAGCGCCCTCACTCGACTTCTCCGGAGCGAAAACAATCTGGATCAAACCATAGGCAGGCCAACGCTATATACTGTAACTGGGAAAATATAGTTATTCAAGGTGAGTACGGCATTTTATATAGGTTGCACGGGCATTTGAATTTACATAATTGATTCCCGTTGCCTGTGGCAACGGCAGTGCTCCTCAGTCGATACTCAGGCTTGGCTGTTGCTTATTTAGTATCAACCTACCAGCTGGCCGGAATATCTATTTTTTCCTCACCAGGGCATGGCTTTTCCGAAATCAACGTTGCTTTCAATCCCTGCGAGATTCAACGGTATTTAACGTTTTAAACTTTTAACTTTTACCCCTTGGTCTAGAATTTCTTACTCACTGACACGTGAACTGGAAAGTAATACATCTCAGAAACACAAACGGTGTCGTTTGACTGGCGCAGCGCTCGTGTTATGACGCTTGTCAACTCTCTCCAAGGAAACTTAATCACTCACCGAGGCATGGCCGAAGTGTTACAGTCCTGTTCTCGGTTGTTTTACCTTTTCCATTGAATCTAATTAATCTGATGGTTATTCATGACAGTTCATTAGTTTGAAGGTGGTTCACATATTTTATTCGGCTTTTATATCAACAGAAAAAGTCAACACTGGTGTCTGTTTCACTTGGATACGCTATGTTTTTTCTTCAGTTTAGTTCGTTGTTCTTAATCCGCTTCTCCATCCTTTCCAGACTTAACCCTCCCATCCTAACCTGCCCAATTTTAAACTGGTCGCTAAACTTAGCCAAGTTCTTGAAATTCGCATTACTGTTTTATATCACGAGCTGTTTACAAATTTTACTACTCAGTGTAACGATGAGAATATGTCTTGGTGTAACCCATACTAACCCACACTGTGATAGGCAACACACAACAGAGTTCTAGTACCGAGTTAAATTTGACCTTTTCTTGACTACACGGTGGAAAATAGGGCTTCAAATGTATTAGTTTTTTTCCGCAAAATTTTCAAGGGTATCTTGTCTCGAAACGGGCACGCAACTCTTCTATAATGATTGATTGATTGTTTTATGCAAAGTCGAGAAATGTATAATGCATGAAATTTTTCTTTTTCCTGCTAAATATAATTTTGAAGCTTGAAATTAACGAAAATAAAACCTCAGCTAACAAGCAAAAGGACTTAAGTCTTGACAGAAAGTACGTCTAGTAAGACTGGTGACTCCTCGTTGACTAACACCTTCACTCAAAAGTACTCTTCAAAAATAGTTTCCTTGCCAACTGTTCACAGGATTTAAATAGCTATTATGCAACGCTAACTTGCACGCAACGCAGGTAATAAGAAAAGAGGCCAGACTATAACGTTACAATGTGATCTCTTGTCCTTGAGATTATTTCAGAACTTAAGTGAAACTATGCGTCAGTGTCAGACTTACCACTGCAAAAAGAAACCACAACACCTCGAATCTTGGCAAACTTACGAACTTTGAAGTGCGGCTTTAATACGTCGTTGAGTAACAAAGACCCTCAGAAGGGTGGGGTTCATGTCTATAGTTACTTCCTTCCTTCCCCTATATTTCAACGAGCATAATATTTATACATTTGAAAATGCAAAAACCTGTAACAGCAAAAAAAGCTCAGTCTTAAAGCACATTTAAAAATCGCCAGACAGCGCGGTAGAGTTTAAATCATAATAGATTACATACAATGATAACATAATTCGATTGATGTTCTTTTGACACCTTGCTTTATGTAAAACACACTTCATCAGCTATCTACTTGCGACTCCTCTCACAAAACTCGGCCAAGAAACAAACGAACGGCACGGTTATAAGCCGTAGTATCTGAAGCATTGTTTTTCCACACTGTACTCAGCAGTAAAAAAAGGTGTGAGTACAGCTTGTGTGACCCAAAACCTATATTTGTCACTAAAATAGGTTTAACTTGCTTCTATGAGTCTTGAAAGGACGGGGGGTGGGGGGGGGGGTTCCTCAATAAATCTTCTTTGGGTAGGGGTGTGTCGCTTGGATACTGAAACCCTTACCCTATACTAGACCTTCCGCAACCCTATTATAGACAAGGTACTACAACTCCCTACCCTATCCCAGACTAACTATTTTCCATGCAGAAAACCTATCACTATATTCCACAATACGCTAACTAAACCAATATCTTGCAAAGTCACTTTCGAGTTTCAATTTCTATTATAGAATCCCGGCTAAATTATTTATACATTGGCCACTTTATACCCTATTCTAGACCAACACCGTCTGATTTCTATGCCCTATTCCAGATTAAACTGCCTGAAAACCACAGCAACACATACCCATATTGCTTATATATGGAAATACCCCCCCCCCCCCCCTGGGCTATGAGTCCGCAAAATGATGTAACCTCAAAACCAGATTAACACCCGCGCGGTTGTCAGTGGAAATTTAAAATCGACCCGGGGGAATCAAATTGACAACACCGATATACATGTAATGGGTTAGTTATTTTATTAGGCTGGGAATAAAAGGCTGCATTTACCTCGGAAATCGTGTTTAATCCAGCTTAAAGTGTCTTCCTGTTTTTTCAGCCATTTCAATGCTTTTTCCGCGCTTACTTTCACTTCATTATCGAACAATTGATAAATCAGTTCCTCGGTTCTTTGAGAGCAGGCCAACATATCAAAACTTCCAATGTAAGTCCTTCTTTTTCAGAAATTAAAAAGTTGTGATAGGCCTGCATGACTCCTGTTGTGTGCAAATGTGTTTTCTTTAGAGTATGGATCGCACGAGTGTAAAATGAGGTTGACTAGCCTACACGACTCCTACGGTTCGTGACATTTGTACATTTGCCGTTCTCTGTTCGGTCTCTCGACCTTTTGTTGTTTCAGTCGTGGTTATGAAGGGTACTTCATGTTGTGTTAAAACGAGGAATTTTCTGTAGAGCTGAGCCGTTAGACTGTGCTATAGCAAATTTAGAGGTCATTGGTCTGCATAGTTTCCGCTGTTATCGGCATGTCGCTTTGCAGAGTTTGACACCTCTGTAATTTGCCATGTGTTTCTGCATTGCTTAGGCTCATTTCTAATGCAAGATATATCTCCAAGGATTTGCTTTCGAGGGACAAAATATGAAATTTACCGTGAACATGTTGCTTACTTGCATCATGTGGTGTGACGCCGGGCCCGGCTGTTTGATTAAAACTGCATGCAAGTACAGTATGTAGATTCTTATCACGGATGTCATATTTGTCCTCTTACGTTTTTCTTCGCAGACGACGTAGCTTTTCTTCGAGAAAGCTATACGTTTGTCTAGAGTCGTTCTTATGTTTCTTGCATATAACTGGTAGAGCTTATGTTTCTCGCGCTTGATGGTTAGGTTTATTCCTCCTTTTGTTTGTTCTCACACCACATGAAGGAGGGAGGCGTTGGGGTTTTCAGTTTTTTTTTTTGTCTCGAATTCTCCCAACCCTCCTCGTGTTTAGATGAGGCTATATAAAAACGGAAAAAGTGCTCTATTGCTTGAGTTTCATGAGGATGACAGGCTTCTCGTATTTGGGGGCTTTGAGGTTTTTTATTTTTATGGCGGTTTTGAAACGGACTGAAATCTTCCGGTTTCTATTAGGCTCCAATGACCCTTTCTTCAAACGTTTCTCAAAACTCATGAAAGCTACGGCTTTCGCAATGACATTTAACCAAAGATAGCTTCAACTGCAGGTGGTATCACTACTTACATCACTTAACACAAGTCCATACAAGTTTGGGGGCTTTTCGGTTTTGAATGATTTTTATGGCGGTTTTTCGGTTTTCAAACGCACATTTTGAGCGTGGGACATTTGAACCCGCCCCAATGGTCCCTTATTTAAACGCTTCTCAAACCTCATCATATCTACGTTTTTCACTGTGCCATTTAACCAAAGGTTGCTTCAACTGAGGTGGTATCACTACTAACATCACTTAAACAGGTTTATATACATTATTTCTAAATACTTTTTTTTATGTCACACGGGCAATGCAATCCCCGTGATTTTTGCTTAAAACTGACTTCTCGTTATATTTTAATTTACAGAGAACCTACCACTGAAAGATGTGGTACAAGGCTGTTTCACTCTGGGTTTGGACTGCGCTTACAGTTCTAGTCCCAGGTAAATATTTTGCGTATTTTGTTTAATTGCAGTAGCATAGTGGTGCAAGTTTTTGTGAAGACCCTTGAAGCTCAATACCGCAGTAGTACCGAGGCCTCGTTTTAGAAAAAAAACTACCTTATTGGTATAGTAAGATAGCTTTCAACCATGATCGAGTCACATAACAACTATTAGTAGACTAACGCAAATGCTGCAATCTGACTGTCTGAGTGAAAGTACACTATCAGCCATCAGTGTGGGTCGTATACGAAACGGCCATGTTTTTTCGTTTTTCCATTTTCCAAGGAACTTCTTGATGCAAATGGATAATTAAATTCCTGAGAAGTCAAAAAGGACAGAACGGTCTCGACTTAAAAAAAAAACTATTGAAAAATTAGGTGCGCGCACAACTGCAATTTCAAATGACATTTCAATTCGAGCGATCTTTTCAAGGCCGGAGGTATTACGTCCAGAGGTAATTGATTTTAAGGCCAGAGGTAATAGGTCCAGAGGTAATTGAAAGGCTGTGGAAACACTCCCCATAGCATTTCTCGTTCTCCCAAACTTTCACTCGCGTTTCTATAACTCGATAGAAACATAGTACATGTTTTCCGGCTTTCTTTTTAAATAGTTTCCTAGTAGTTGACCGCAAAGTCTTCCTTTTAAAAAGTAAACTGTTGTGTGATTTTGACTACTTACTTTATTCATTTTACTCCTTCACTGTAGCTCAAAGCAGCCCTCCAGTGATAACAGATTTCCTACAAAAGGACTTGGTTAATCCAGAGGACGTCAAGGTAGGAGCTGAGGCTGGCTTTACACTCCCCTGCAAAGCCACAGGGTCAAACCTTACATGGATTTGGGAGCATAACGGAACAGCTATCGCCGCCTATAATGGGAGATCTTTCACTCTTAGCGACGATGGCACCTTGACAGGCAGTCGCTTATTTGCCACAGACAGTGGTACTTATCAGTGCTTTGTGAGGGACGAGAAAACTGGTGCTGTAGCATTCAGTAGAAAGCTTAAAGTTGCAGTCACAGGTAAGTGAACTCCTTTCTTGATGGAGCACTGTCATGTTCTGGTCACTAGCAAAAGCATTATAACCTGTCTAGTAGAGAACCACCTCCTACAAGGGTCTGGACACCAAGTCATGGTTTCAGCCCCACATTAAGGACGATGCCTACTATTGTTAGTGCACACACGTTCTGTTCATCACGCAAGGCATTGTTTATACTCCACGCGCGCGCTAGGGTTGACATTGACGAATTCGACTACATATACATACATACATACGTACATACGTTTTATTTTGCTTTTAAATAAAAATTACAATTAAACTATGCCCGCAGGTAGCAACGCTAGTGTAGGCGGGATGTTTACAAATTATTAATATACATGTACAACTAGGCACAAACTAAAAACAACTGAAAACAACAAGAGAACTAAAAAGACTAACACCACCTAGTACGCGTCTAAAATGAAAGCAATTCCTACTGTGACAAAAATCAAGTTTAATAAACCTGTACTAAAACCAGAATAGCAGCGTATCGCTAACCACCAACTGTTAACGGCTTCCAGCAGAAAAAATATTTGATATCTGTCGAACATTATACTGAAATCCAAATGTAAACATGTACCTGGAGATGGCGTAAAACGCGCGCAAAACAAGTGCGAGAGACGCAAATGTTTGACGAAAACGAACACCTCTGAAAACGCATGGTCTTCAACGCGTCTTATCTCGAAAACAAGCATGATGACCCCACAGTGTTCTGGCTTTTTAGCAAAAGTCGATCTTTACCTTGCTCCATGATAAATTTTCAAAAAAAAAAAAAAAAAATTCAGCGGGAACATTTTGGGCGCGAACGTCCTTAAGCGGACTGGGGTATGCCAATGGTAATAAGAGTAACAATCCTTTTTCTGTCTTCTTAGTTGTCGGTGCCTTTATCAGTACTAAAAGTGTGGTATTAAGGGTCAACCTTGGCGACCCTTTCTCCTACGACTGTCCGCCTCATAAACACAGCTACGGTGTGGTGTACAGTTGGGGCAATGTTGACGGGAGTGCTCAACACACATTTGCGCGAAATGAGCGTCGATCCATCTCAAGCAATGGCACTTTGTTTATAATGTATTTAACGCAAGAGGACATTGAAGAAATCGATTCGTACAAGGGTATAAGATGCATTATTTCTGGTGCTAATTCCTTCCAGCGCTCTGGGACTTTGACACTTGAGAAGTTTGACAAAGCTCAAAAAGGTAACTGAAGAGAATAGTGAAGGATACTGTTGAAGTATTAAGGAATAGTGTCAACTACCAGTGAGTCCCTCAGTCCTTTCGTATACTAAGGCAGCGTTCACACTTGCCTGGGCACCCGGCACAAAATAGTGTTGCGTTCAGACGCTGGTACTTCAAGTACCATCTAGTGCCCGAGTACAAGGTCGAGACCTTGTACCTAGGCATGGTGCCCGAATTCTGGTGCGAGTACTTGGAAGAAAGGTGTGTTCACATTAGTGACCAGCGAGAATCGTACTAGGACACTGTGCTCGGGCACCAAGTGTGTACAAAACTCCTCAAATTGTGCTATATTTTGCCATCGGGGTGTCAAACAGAGATCAATAACGGAGAGTGAAAATGATACAACAATGTGCTTCCCAGCTATTGCATTTTCCTGGATTTACTACCAGTCTGGGTTTGATAAAAGGGTGAGGCCTCATGAAGAGCGCACAGCCTTATTCACCATGGCTAGTGTTTACACAAAACTCAAGTTAACGTTCTTTTATGCGTAATTGAACTGACAGATCTTGAGAACTCTACACTACCTGTCTGGTTCGTGACACCAAGCGCAGAAGAAACCGCTGTTCAAGGAAGGAATAAAACTTTGTTCTGCTTCGCTTCAGGGAGGCAAGTAACTAATCTTTACGCATTTAACAGAATCATTTACAACAGTCAAACCTTCCCTTACGGAAACTCCATAATTATAACGACACCTATTCATTAAAGTAGCACTATCACGAACACGACTTCCAAAAGTCAAAACCAAAAAAGACATATTTCCATTAAAGGGAACCTAAGCATGATAAAAAACTCATGATGCTCAATTAAGTTAAGCATTATTATTCAAAGGTGCAGAGCATGAAGGGTTTGATCATTACATGACACCAAGTTCTTTCAATATATAGACGAACAGGATTAAAACGTACGTCTGATCAGGACTGTTTTCTCTTAAATTTCTTATTTATGTCAGACCATCACCCACGATCACATGGAAAAAAGATGGCGAGTTGATACAAGACGAAGAGGGTTCTTTCAAGATTTCCCGCTCCTTCTACGGGCGACGTCTTTCCATTCACAATGTGGACAAGGAACTGCACGAGGGCACCTACACATGTGAAGCTCAAAACGGTCTGAACACAGAAAATCCAATCTCTTTCAGCTTTAGTCTAAACGTAGAAGGTAAGTGGAACTTCCTGCAGCCTCCCAAAAATAAGATCACCAACAGACGCCAAGGAGCTTCTGAGAATGAACCTTGGCACACGCCCGTCATCCATCGCTGAAACCGAGAGAGAACATACAAGCTTAAAGTGAGCTCGTATAAAAGATTGTATTGACGCCTTTCGATCATAAAAACCCTGTGCTGTATAGTGTGTTTCATGCCATATTAGCGTGCATAGAGACCCTTCAAGAGTTTTTTTAGTCTGGTGTTAACTGTATTTGTTTTGTTTGATACCGTCAAGAGTGTTAAAGCTCTGATTACTTGCCACAGGGTATTCTCACAGAGAAATCAGAAATCTAATATCCCTGAGCCGCAGCATTTTTAAAACCTAACAACCTTTCCAAAAAAACATGACCTGTAACAAGAGATTATGATGCCTCTAATTATCAAGCTAGAGCCGCTCTTCAGTTTACGCTTTTTTCCCGTTTTAGTTCCACCACAATGGGCTGCAGATCGTCCACCCAAAAATATCACCGTTGTCATTGAAAAGAATGGAACCTTAGAGTGCAAAGTGACCGCCAGCCCCCAAGCGGTAGTGTCATGGTACAAAAATGGAGAACTATTACAATCTTCAGAGTACGTCCACTTTGATTTTTTATAGGTGACCCTTCACAGTAACGAAAGTAAGATTAAATGAAAATGACCATCACTCTCTCTCTCTCTCTCAGAATTTTCTTCTGGAGAGGAACGAGATTCCACCAACATAGTTTCCATAAATTATAGTATTTATAAATTATGTTTAGAGAGGAAGGTACATCAGCCCAAGCTGGTTTTTATGTGGGTCCTCTATTCTGATCAAATTGGAATTTGGAAATGTCGGTTTTTTGAACAATACTGATGACGACGCATGACAGAAATTCGTGTAGTCCCTCGGATTGGCTGGAAACAACCAATCAGACCAAACACAGATCTCTGTTTGGCACTATTTAATAGATAAATAAACTAGAATATTAAGAGGGGAAGGCACGCATCAGTCTTAGTTGGTTTTCATGCGGCTTCTCTATCCTGGTCGAATTGGAGTTTGGAGATGTTGTTTTCTGTGGAGGAGAAAAACCACAGAACCCGGAAAAAAATCTTCTGAGCAAGGCGAGAACCTACAACAAACTCAACCCAAATATGGCACCGGACTAGACTCGAACGAACACAGGTCACATTGGTGGAAGACGAGTGCTCTTAACACTGCGCCAATAGCTACCCCCCCCCCCCCGCCTTGGGTCGAACCTCATAAAATAAAATAATATGAATAAATAAAATAAATACTGCAATAACAATGCGAGCAGGGCTGAGACAGGACGGTTCCCAATGACAATTGCTGCCCAATGTAGGAACTTTAAGTTCTGGCTAACCTTAACCAAAAATAAATACAAATTATCCCAAATAGCATACAATGACATTAAATGGGAGGAAAATAAGGCTTTCTGGAGCAAAAAGATCAAAAGCTTATTGGAACAGATAGGATTAGGAGATCTCTGGATGAAAGCACACTATGTAGACATAGGAATTGTAAACATTATCAGGCAACGACTTAAGGATATCGAACTACAAAGATGGCTAAGTGAAATAAATAACGACATCAGAAAAGATGCTAACCAAAGTAACAAAATGAGAACCTACCGGTTATTCAAAACGATAGACAATTACAAATGTGAAGACTACCTACATCAGGTCACCAATGTAAGACACAGAATAGCACTAACAAAACTGCGACTTAGCAACCACAAATTAGCCATAGAGACAGGACGTTATTCGAGACCGTTCAAGAAACCTGCAGAAAGAACTTGCCCAATTTGTAAAATAGAAATGGAGGACGAATACCATTTTTTAAATATATGCCCTGCTTACCAGGAAAAACGATGTTCGTTACTAGATTATTTGGAAAAGGAATATAGAATAAAAATAAGCAGAATGTCACCTAACAGAATATTCATGTTTCTAATAAATCCCCCTAGCGGAGATGTTAAAATACAAAAACTAATAGCAAAACATATATTCGAATGCTTTGAAAAAAGGAATGGGGAAGAGGGCAAAAAGTAAATACTCTAGGTTGTAATTAATTAGTAACTTTTTAGCCATGTGTATTTTTGTTGTTTCTAATTTTTAGTTATTTGGTTGAAGTCGATGTATATTTATTGTACAAGACTCCAAATAAACAAACACGACTCATGACTCTAACTCTACATCAAGTGGCGAATGACCAGGGGGAGACTCGGTTTGATAAAAAGTAGGAACCAAAACAATTTTTTTTTTGATGGAACGAAAATGTAATTTTTGTCATCTTAGGCGTCAAGTATTAGATGGAAGTAGTTTACACCTGATAGATGCAAATCTTGACGATTCTGGGGTTTACCAGTGTGCGGCAGTTAATGCGCATGGCATGATAATATCAGCGACTTGGATACATGTGGCAGGTAATCGACAAACACGATCAATGTGTAAATAAATAGTGCATCTGAATTACGTTGCAGTTTTGATAAAATAACAAGATCTTGCCCGGAAAAACAATAACAAATTTAAAAACAATAGATCAGGAAGAAAGATGTGAAGTTTTTACTTTGAAGACTTCTTTATAACGAAGTTACTACGTATTTGGCGATATTTGGAAACTGACAGAACGTAGCACATCTACACAATAATGGTTACTGCTTAGCTTTGGTAATCAGACCTCCATTACGAAAAACCGCGTTTGTAACTAACTGCACTTATATCATTGAAAACGTATTCACATACAGTAGCTAAAATGGTGATTTAGTGGAAGGTGTAACTGCTAATGTTTAAACAGAGTACTATAACCATTCATTTCTTAGGCTAAAGTAAGAAAAAAACATTTGCAAAGAATTTGGTATATTTCTTAAAACAGCATGGAAACCGTCATTTGCCAATGTGGAGTTTGGACCTTTTCATCTGCTGAACAAGAAAGAAGCCAAGTTGCCCTGTAAGCCCAGTACAGCCGCACCGGCTCCCACATATGAATGGTATAAAAATGGAGAGCTAATCACTTATGACGAGGACAGTCGCTACAGGCTCCAGATGGATGGCACTTTAGTTATAAAAGAAGTTGACAAGGACCAAGATAACGTCAACTACACTTGCAAGGCAAAGAACTTCAAGGGTGACGACTCTGTAACCACGGTTCCAATTATTCTTGGTAAGAAAGAAATACGAACTGTATCAAGTGAACCTCCCCCCTCCCCTTCAAAAATAGCACATCCACTTACAAGTTTTAAATTTAAAGTCCATCTAAAGACTATGTTAAGCTCCCTTTCGCAAAGCAACCAAGACAATAGAAGAACTCTTAATATTTAAGAAATAGAAAACACTTCCGTGTTTCTATCGAGTTTTAGAAACACGAGTGGAAATTTGGGAGAACGAGAAATACTGTGGAAACACGAGCACACAGGCAAGGGTTTCCACAGCATTTCTCGTTCTCACAAACTTCCACTCGTGTTTCTATTGATCTAGTTCTTTTAGTATTAATCTACTCGTCGTTCAAAACGTCATCCAAACTCTCTTCACAGACACTTCGAAAACGCAAAGAAGCGGCCGTTATTTTGGTAACAACCGCACACTGTTGCGCTACTCACTATCTACAACAGAAAAATAGTGAGTAGCGTAGCCAATCAGAGAACGGCATTCGTGACAGAATGCTTGTAGATGTATACTAAACTCGAAAGAAACACAGAGAACATGTTAACTATTTCTTTTATAAAATTCCGCGACG
>OZ026609.1:20095776-20098276 GCA_964020085.1 Micromussa lordhowensis | reverse complement strand
TGGAAACCCAGCTCCAACAATTACCTGGATGAAAAATGGCAAGACTATGGCTCGAGGTGAAAGCCTGAACTTGAAAGCCAACAGGAGTCACTCTGGAAAATACTGGTGTTCTGCTGAGAATGGATTGGGAATTTCTGTCAATAGTAGTGCTTACCTTGATGTACAATGTAAGTAAAACACATTGTAGGGGTACTCAATTTTGACCTTAGTCATTTACAAATTTGGCACATCAAGTGGTAGGTAAAGCCTGTATGTGAGCCAAGTGGCCCATCAGGCGCTTATCTCCAATTTCAGTAGCATGAAGCAACTAGGAGTATTTCTACTCCCCCCCCCCCCCCCCCACTGGATGGGATGCCAGTCCATCGCAGGGCTACACCCAGCATTAAATTTGCCAGTGCCTGAGAAAGGCACTGTGAGAGTTAAGGTCTTGCCCAAGAACACAACACAATGTCCCGGGCCAGGACTCGAACCAGGACCTCTCGATCTGGAGGCGAGCACACTAACCATGTGGCCACCATGCCTGTCAGTCACATCATGCAGCGATAGTGTATATTGATACTATGAATGTATCATGTGCAGGAACAATGCCGAACAATGAAATGCTTTAGCCTACTATAAGATTTATGTATTATGAGTGGCTGAGAAGTTCAAACTGTGAAAACCAAAACTAATAATTCAATATTGGCATGAAAGCTCTAGTATTTGTGCACAAGTATTGTTATAGAAGCTTAGCTAACCTACAAAGAAACAATGGAATGGTGGAGAAATATGAGGGCATAGTTTTAAAGCCAAAATAAAATGAACTTTAAAATTCTTAAAATGAACTTAAGCGTAAGCTTATCTAAGCTATCTAAGCTTGAGCTTAATGTTTGCTACTGAACATGTTTCAGTTGATCTTCACGCTAAACAAGAGAAATTTAAAGAACCTTTTCATTGGTATATACAAGCGAAAACTAACGATAGAAAAGTCCGACGTTTCGGCGACATCTTGGCGCCATTGTCAAGAGAAAATAAATTAAAAATGCAATTACGAGAGTAACTAAGAGTCCGGCGTCAATAATTTGCATGAGTTAAACAAAGACCTTGGCGCGAATTTACGAGCCGCAAGATTGCCCATGAGTTCCCGACAAACGAACCAAAGCCTCAGCTCATTGATCAACAATGTGTTGTTTATAATTTCAAGTGTGACCAGTGCGATGCTGGTTATGTCGGATACACCCGTGGACATCTGTTCGTACGCGTCAACGGACATAGAAGCAAGACCTCGTCGGTTTGTAAACACTATGATAATAGACACCCAGGCAGGATTCCGGATGACCTCCACAGTTGTTTTAAGGTGTTGAAAAAATGCCAGAGCAAGTTTGATTGTCTCGTTAATGAGATGTTACTCATTAAACAATTACGACCGTGTCTAAATGTACAATCAGACTCAATTCGCGCCAAGGTCTTTGTTTAACTTATGCAAATTATTGACGCTGGACTCTTAGTTACTCTCGTAATCGCATTTTTAATTTAGTTTCCCTTGACAATGGCGCCAAGATGTCGCCGAAACGTCGGACTTTTCTATCGTTAGTTTTCGCTTGTATATGCATATCTTTTCATTGATTTATCGACAAAAGCTTGGGGAGTTACAAAGAAGAAATTAACAACGTAATATCTACAACAAGATAAGAAATATTTGTGTATTAGGACCAGGGAGGTATATTGATTCGAAGAGCTATCTTACCTTCGAGTGGAGGAATAAAATTATCTCAATACATAAATAGGAACATGGCTCCCAGAGCTAGATTTCCAGTGTTCTCTGAAGGTACCACAGGGAAGGTTTTGTTTTTTATATCAATTCCTCGGTGTGCAAGAATTACGAGCGTGTTCCTGGCTTCCCGCTAGCTGCATCTGCCCAAAATGGCCGTCTTTTCTAATACTTGAGAGACTACTTGAGATGCTCTCTGACTGGCCTGGCTGCTAAGCCAGGCCACGTGGGGAAGATGGTGGTGATGGCGGTCGATTTCAAAGAGATCTTGTCATATGCATGTCTAGTCATTGTTCGTATATCTTTGAAGCCACCGTATTGAAGCCACCGTACGTATAGACTTCGTTGCTAGAATCTGTTATGTAAATACAATAGCTCCAAGTTTGGGATATTCAAAGCAAGGAATGGCTGCATAAATTGTCATCGAATTATGGACAACTCTCCGATTGGACATCAGTGAGAACTGGATCGTTCACAAGAAACTTCCAGATGATCTGTTTCGCTATCTTTTTCCCAAATGCTCAGAGATTTGAGTATTTTGCTCTACGTTCAGCGGCAAAAACTGAAAGACAAATGATAAGATCCAACCAAATTTTATTGTATTCTTTGCATGTTGCAATAATTTATTGAATTTTATCCATTAGCAAATTATTTGCCTAAATTAATAGAGCGACAACCTGATCAACATATTAGATCAAACTCCCGTGATCTGATTATGTGTTGATCTGATTACGTGTTGCGGAGACATCG